>VZRN01000216.1:429756-450150 GCA_013397935.1 Dasyornis broadbenti
TGCAGAAAAAGGTAGCTCCTCTGGCATTTTCCTTTGGCGTTACGTGTCGGCTTCTTTTCAATTAAAACATCTTAGTTAAGAGGTCGAGATGACCTTTGTGGCTTAGAACAGGAAGTAAATTATAGTTTAAAAATGAGAAGAATTAACACACCTGTTTAAAAATGCGGTATTTTGAAAAGTTCAGGAGAGATCCATTCACTCATCCAGGCGAACACATGGAAAACTGAAATAGCAGCACCTGTCTCACTTGAGGTGGGATTCTTTATAACCACGGTTACCAGTTCTCACGATGGTGTTAAAATTCTTTTCTTATTCAGTTCTGCACAGCGTGCAGTGACATTTGCAGCACTCGTTCAAGAGCATTATGAGAATTGTGCCCCCTTTTAGAAGGCACCCAAGTACTGAGGAAAGCAAACACTCACAAAATGTGTGCACACGTCTTTGGTTGCGCGTCTTTTCCTCTCGGTTTCCTCCCGTCCTGAATGCTGTGTTGAAAGCTTTTAGACAAAATTCTCCACCAATACAAATGAGTTAAACTTCACTGCAATCAAGACATCTGCAGTTTTTTATATCAGTAAAGAATTTGTTCTGGTTTATAATTTTTTTTTTTTTTTTTTTTTTTTTTAAAGGTGCACATTTCTACTGCTGCCACAGAGTGAAACCATTTCCCCTGCTCTTTTTGATGCTGCTTCACTGTGGAGGCCGGAAAGCCGAAGGATTCGGCGGTGGAAGAGCCAGCAGTTTTAATTTTTAATTGCAGTGCAGGGAGCGGAGAGCACCTGCAAAGTCCTGGGGGTGCAATGTGTGAGAGGTGGAGTGGGGAGGTGGAGAATGACATTTCCAGCAGAGAGGAGAGGAGCCTTCATCTGAAGAGACAATAACTTCTTGACACACTCTAACTCAATCACTTATGATTATCTGACTCTACCCTTGAGCAATAAGGATAAAAGGCTCTTTTCAAATTGACTTGAAGTCCACATAAAAAGGTTGCACCGGTTCAGTTAAATTAATTTAAAACCTGATTATTTAAATCAATGCCACTTTTGTGTGCAGACGAGATCTGAGTGTCACGCTTTGTGGATGTGGTGAGTCCTCGCAGAAGGAACTGAAATGGCCAATTTTCCTCACAATCACCCTCCCCTGGGACTGAGACAGGAGTTTTAAAAGATTGAAATTTGGCTTTCTTGGACACTTTCCTATTCAAGATACTCCAAAGAGCTTTTCAGTAATAAGCTGGATGCTGGTGCTGCAGAGAGAGCACAGACAAAGGCAGAGGCTGTTAATTCAACAGCAGTGGCTCCGAAAGAGCTATGAAGGTTAAAGTCTCTATTACTACCACAGAGACTGCTGGCAATCTGCCTTAGAAGTCTCTTCACTAGAAAGTTTTGGTTTTTTACCAAATTCGAGCCGCAATGAAGGACTTTCAGACCTTTTTTCTTGGGCTGCCTTGGTGCCTGGCAGCTGGACAGAGACTGAAGGCGGCTGCTGGGTGCATAAACAGTCGGAACCAGCCTGCAGTTGTCACAGACAAACACAAACACCATTGCATCACCTGGAGGCATCCCAATTACATGGAATTATCATCTCCACCAAGCCAGAGTTATCACTATTAAATGTCATTAGGCTTAAATTAGGTTTGCTCCCAGAGATGTCCTGAATAAACAAATTTCCTGATTAAGTCCAAGTGGCATGTACTTTAATAAACCCTGTTACCATACTCTTGCGCTTTTCCTAATTTTATTGTTTCCTGGACTCCAGCTTTGTGGTTGTCATGGCATTAAGCCCATGGTTAAACCCTTCAGTGCAAAAACCCTGCATACACAACAAGAGCTTTTATTTTTGCAATGTCATTTTCAACGTTCATCAAAATCAGGGCCTTGGTAAGGTAGGAAAAGTGGTCTGTGCAAAGCTAAAGCTCTCCCAGTTGATTTGGGAATCAACTGAAATCTTCTGGAGGCTGCAAGGAATTAAAGGGGTGAGGGCAGGTTGTGTACAAACAATCACAGAAGGATGAGGCATTTTTAAGTTTCCTGTCAGAGATCCTGCTCATTCCCTCATCACTGGACTGGGTTGAGCTCTGCCTGACTTTTCTCTGTCTGGATGTTCAGGGATGCCCCAGAATGATTTTTTTGCTTTGCTGATCCTTTTCCTTTTCCTTTTCCTTTTCCTTTTCCTTTTCCTTTTCCTTTTCCTTTTCCTTTTCCTTTTCCTTTTCCTTTTCCTTTTCCTTTCCCTTTCCCTTTCCCTTTCCCTTTCCCTTTCCCTTTCCCTTTCCTGGATCCTTTCCTTTTCTGGTTGCAAACTACTGAATGAAAAACTTGAAAGCTTCTGGCATTCAACCACTGAAATGGAGTGGATTTAAAGCGTCTCAATTGATGGTTTGAAAACGTTAAAGACAAATATAAAAAATGAGGTCTTTCTTTAAAAAGTTGTTTGTGTCAAGAAACGAAAATAATTTCTCCACACACGTGACAGGACAGAACACAGCCTGGAAGTGCACAGGGGGAGGAAGAAAACATTATTTAAGTCCTGACATTTAAAGATAATTGGCAGTCCTGTCACCCTGGATAAGTTACATGAAACTAAGGAAGTGTGCAAGCAGATATAAGGAAAAAAAAAGAGTTAACAATTAGGGTGGTTAAGTACCAGAAGAGATTTCCCAGAGGGACTGTGCAATCTCCATCCTGGCAAATTCGCAGGCTCGGAGCTGCAATCCCACACAAGCTGCTGCTCTGAGCAGCTACAGAAGGAGCAGCTCTCCTGGATCACCTTGGAGCTGCTTTCACACTGCAGGAGCCCGGCCCAGCTCCTCTGAGGGATGGAAGGTGAGGCCAGAAAATACCCGTCTCTCTTCTCTAAGCAGTCCTGGGAATGTCCCATGGACTGAGTGAGTCCAGTAGCCTTTCATCCATGTGGCTCAGCAAAGACACGGAACAGCTCCAGCCTGAGCGGCGTTTGAAGAAATAAAGGAAATGAGGCTGTCATTATGCACTGCAAACCTGGATAATAAAAATTGCCTCCATCAGACCTCTCTTTTATCACAGATTTCATTCACATTGCATCCCCCCCTTTTACAGACTGAGCACAGCTTAGCAGCTGGGCACAGCATTAAATAGAGCAAAGAACTGAGTTTCAGCAGCCTCAGCCCTAGCTTGGAGACTGGTGAAACTCCAAAAGTGATCTGAGTAAAGAAATTTATTTTCTTGACTCCAGCTGCCATGGCAGTTGCTTAGGCTGGCTTACAGAGAAAACACATGCACTGCCTTTGTCACAGATGCTGAAAATATTCTCTGTGTCACACCTGTACATAGGGGTCTGTGCATCTGACCCTCACCAGAGCTGTCAGTCACAGACCGGAAACCACAGCTCATTCTTTGGACTCATGGTGCCCACCTAACGTGTTCAAAATAAGCTTCCTGTTTATTTTAGACTTTGTACCCAAACCCACCCGCTGAATGCTTCCCTGAGTGCCCTTGTAGAACATAAAAGACTTTCTTGTCCTTGTGATTTTCCACAGCTGCCTCAGGTGTCTGTACTGCTGCAAACAGCAATTAGAGGACGAGAAAATTGTCAGTCAAGCACAGATCCAAGAGACACCGTGTTTATCCCTCCCCTTGTTTGCTTTCTGGCTCTCAGAAAGCACTCCACGATCAAGGTGTGCTCTCTGCCTCAGGACTCCTTTCTCTCTTGTGAACACAAATATTGTTCATACAGGAAATAATTGAGCCCTCCAGCCGCTCATTTGAGTGGACAAATATAGATTGAAGGCAGAATTCCTGTGTCCTAATATATTTACCCAGGTCCTTACGAGTGCTTGGCTTGAGTGCCTTGAGGCTGCTCTCCTCTCAGGGTGCTCCTCAGATCCTCCAGATCACTTCTGAGAGGCAAAGAGCCTTTCTCCACTGAGTGGGTTTAGGCAATTCATCCAAGAGCAATGAAAAAAACTGCAAAAGCAATTCCCTTGTTTGGGAAGACTCAGGCCCATTTTGCTCTTGAAGTGGCACTGAGCTGCACTTTGTGCCGAGCTAGATTTCAATGCATTCTCTGTCCAGGGCATCTTGCAAAACACTGTGTACCATGACACCAGCTCTGCTTTCCATTGGATTAACTCCGAACAAATTGCCTTTGGCAGAACAGCTTTCAAAGGAAGAAAAAGGGGTTTTTGTCTTTAAAAAAGACAGAGTAAAGCATGCTGTGTTTTTTATCTTCATTGCTATTACTGCAGCAGTGCAGTTGCATTTTCTCTAAAGCGCGGTAAATACTGTCTTTGTGCCCTGAAATACTCAACTGCATCATTTCTGCTGCATTGCACAAAGCTCGTGGCACCTTTTGGATGGGCAGTAGAAGCACATACAGCATTCCTAAGAAACAACAGCTGAGAGTCTTCTTATACTCACAGCTTCTGATAGAATCTGCAATTGATGCAAAAAGCACCAGAGCTTTTTACAGTATTTTCCATAGCTCTGATGGCTTTTTCAGAGCTTTACCCTCTGATTATTTATATCCACCATGAAAATATTCCATACAGTTCATTGATAGGAGCCATCCCTTAGGCATCATCTGATCCCTCATGTATCTAGCACATAAAGGTGACGTTAAACTTGCCAGTATTTCCAGCATGGAGTACTAAATGGAAGATCTGGTCTGTGTTTCTTGGAAAGCGAACTCTAGGATGTCTGGGCGTCATCACTCTGATGCAATGACCATTACGTTTCAGAGATGGAATACGAGTTGAGTGACTGTTCCAGGGGTGAGAAGCACGCACTGTTTATACGGAAACAACAACAAGTTGTCTACTTCCATCCGAAACAGGAGCGGAACACAACTCCTCCAGGGTATTTTTCACACACTCAGCGTGTCAATGTTGACTTGACAGCAGATAATAAAAAGTTTGCCTGAACTATCTCTGGTCACAGGACTTCCCTGGCTTGGCTGAATCACCCCTGGCTCTAGGAATATAATTTGCATAAAACTACTTTGAGTATAAACTTGTGGGTTCAGTTCCCACTGCCTCAACTTCACCCAGAAACGTCAAGATTCAGCCCAGGTGTCTTGAACATAAAAGTTTGCTATGCAACGCAGACTGAATTCAGTTCTGTGAGAGAATGCGAGTGCGTGTGCAGAGCATGCCTGTGGCTGAGCAAGAGCAAGGTGGTGAATAACATATCTTAAATATGATAATACGTGATAAATGTATCAGCACATGGGATTTCATGAGGCAGTTTTATACGTGCATTTAACTCCAATTTCCTTGTTGCCCTCCTTAAATAGCGTTTTTGTCACTGCTGAATGAGTGAATGTAGCAGCTCGCTTTGTTGGGAGGATGTTTTTAAATGCTGCGCGTCTGCTTCAATCTCCTGCTCGGTGTTTATCCTGTCGTCTGTGCTGTGGTCGTTACCCATGGTCGAGTGGCTCTCTGCTCCTGGAGGACCAGAGTCTGCCAGTGCTTACCTTACGCTCCTTTCAGCAATTTCTCTTTCCTTCCAAACTCCAGGTCTTTTGTGGCTTTCTGAAGGACGTGAGAATATTGTGTGTGAAAATACTGAGTGAGCTGGGACATCTGAGCAACAGCCTTGGCAAACTCTTGGCCTCCTCAGGCCTCCTCAGGCCTCCTCTGGCCTCCTCAGGCCTCCTCTGGCCTCCTCTGGCCTCCTCTGGTCTCCTCAAAGGTCTCTGCTGGCAAAAGCAAAAAGATATAACTTTGGTACTGATATAACAGCACCAAAGGGAGATATGGATCAAGACCATCAGTGCCAAGCAAGAAAAGTGAACACATGCCTTTCACTTTTTGTGTAGAGCCATCAGTGCATTTTCTTTTATGGGCACCGCAGATCAATGCAAAAGAAAAGTTCAGAAATTAGAAAAGAATAATACAAATTTCTCTCTTAAAAAAAAAATTACGGATTTTGTTTCCAGAAAGACTCAGGTGACTCAGATTGTGGGATCTGAAGCACATCAATGGATTTAGCGCAGCTGTCTTGCGCCCAGGACAAGCCCCAGCCAGAGTTTCTGCCTCTGCCGGCACTGGGAACAGAACAAAGCCCTGCTTCTCATCCTCTCCCGCCTCCTCCCCCTGCCCTCACCTGGGAGCTTGTGGCCTCTCTTCCTACAGGGAACAGCTCAGCATCCCGTGGCCGTGACTCAAACCTCCGAACCCCAGCAGCTTCTGGGCGCAGCACGAGCACATCAGTAAGAGCCATCCTGATAAATGTTTAACATTATGGAGCTTTCTCTTCCATGGAAATAAACCAAGGCTTAAATGTTCAATTCCTTTCTGCTCTGTGCACATTTATGTTTTCTCTAAATGAGGCCACATACCCTAACTCTGTTCCCCCTCCTCCCCTGGAAGCTGCTACTCTCTCATTATTTTAAGGCATCAAACCTGATTCAGTAAATCTCTTCTTTCAGAACTGTCATGTTTTAGCCTCAGAACACAAACACAGTATTTGTTCCTGGCATGCTTCCATTTTAATGCTTTAAAAGCTGTTACAAATGTCTTGTTTCCTCCCAGCCACAGCTGTATTAGATTATCTGTTCTGGTTTTGGGGTTTCTCTTTCTAAAAGGAAAAAAAAAAATGTGAAACTCCTGATGCAAACTCAGCCCTTTGGGACAACGACTGATTTATAACTTTTTACTCCCCAGACCAAAGGTTAACCCCTCTCGTCAGTTATTAAAGGTTGTGTTGGATGCCAGGAAGGAGCAGCATTTGTCAAGTGAAGATTTCTAGGGGCAAAATTGAGACAAGCAATTTTCAGAGTGTACCTGGAATAGGCAGCCTGTGGGGAGAAAGCAGGTTTGTTAAAATTGCAGAAGGATGAAGAGGGAAGACAAAGGAAAACCGGCTGCAAAGGACAAAATGTTTCTTTTCCCACCGCTGCCTAGGGATGTGGTGGGAAAAGAGAGTTGCCCTGTGGTGCATCTTTTTAGGTTGCAAAAGCGAAGCACCAGCAGAAAAGTTACCAGGGAGAGGAAGGCAAAAAAAAAGCAAAACATTCTCACCAGTTAACCCACGATTTTAAATTGTATTGAATTAACTTAGTACATTTTCAAATTCAAGCACTGCTGAAGGAACACAAAATGATGTTTATTTGCGTGCTGATGAAGAGATTTTTTTAAAAAAAAAACAATTACTTTTCTGAATTCTAGGAAAATCGAGTCAGACAATCTTCAATTTTGGTTTTGTCTTCTTAAAAACAACTCCGTGGGACCCAAGGAATTTTAGGCAGATGTGCTTTGTTGCAGCAGATAACTGCCTAATTATTGAAGCTGAAAATACAAACATGCCTAGATGAGGACAACAGAAACAAGGCAATGTGTCTCTGTCGCTGTAGATCCATCTTGTTTGACTTCCTGTAATACTGTACGAGAATGAGCGAGCTGATGGATGGTGGTGGTTGATAAACAGATGTAAACCATTCCTCTGCAAAGCATGAGTCCGCTCCTAGAAGGGTTGTGCAAGTCAGAGAACCACACTGTGAAGAGAAAACTCCTGTCGTGGATTTAAAGGCTGATTATGAGGATAGAAAGTTGGGACAAGTGGACAGAATATTGTGTTATTGATGACAGTATATCGAATTATTGATGACAGAGTATTGAGTTATTGATGAGACTTCTGCAGCTCCAGTCCCTGCCAAGGTTTTTTCCAGACCCAAGGCTGGAAATCTTTCATCTCCAAGAGATGGGACCCAAAAAGCAAAGTCACACTTTCAGAACAAGGAGAAGGAGTGCAGCATTACGAGTACAAACCCAGCCTGAATCTTTCTGCACCAGGAAAGAAACGTTCTCTGCTGATGGCAAGGAGAGCTCCTCACCAAGAGACGTTTTTTTCAGGAAAACCTGGTCAGCAGCACCTGCACTCTCAAGACAGAGGTGAGGACAACAGCCTGTTCATTCCCCTCTCTCTTGACTGACAGGATGTGCCACCCTGAGCTGGCTTTGCCTTTCTCTGCGCAGACTGGCTCTGGGAGATGGAGGAGCAGAGCCCAGTTTGTCTCAGGGCAAACACCGACCATGGGCAGGCTGGGCCTCAGCAGCAGCATGGGTGGGAGCCAATTTCCTGAGTCTTGATTAGCTCAGCACCAATGAATGATTCTATTGGAGCCAATGTGGATCGGTTTTCCTTTTTTTTTTCCCAGCTGCATCACCCGCCCAACACAGCTCAGAGCATTGCAAGCAGGCATGAGGAAAATCAGGATGTCCTGAGACAAGCAGAACCCCAACGTCTAACCCTGAGCCACCAGCACCACAGTCGAGCGCTCCTCGCTGCTGGAGTGCCCTGCAGATCACTGCTGCTGCACTCCGGGGAGCCCAGAGGAAATTACGGCGAGATAAAAAATGGAGAAGCTTTGTCATGCTGCAAGGAGGCACAGAAAGAAAACGAGGTGGTCATTATCTATGGAGAAACAAAACTGGAGAGTGAAAATCAGCATCTCTCTGTGCTCATAGCTCTGCAGAGCTATTTCTGGACTGATTTTCATGGCTTTTGGTTTGGTTCCTGGCTTGGACACAAAGCTGGCATGCCCTCTGCCTCCTGCTCGTGCAGTCTGAAATGAATACGGTGTGCTTGATGCTCGCCCTAATGTGCATGCTGGGGCCTCTCTTTTCCTCTGTTTGCGCTTTTATTTAGGTCCTCTGCTTGTTTATGATTTATGAAGCTTTCACTCTGTCTATCGCATTTAACAAGCAGTGTGAAGGAAAGAGAGAGCTTTTAGCTCCAAGGCGAAAAGAGAAAAGAAATGGTTTCTCCGATTCCTTTAATGCAATTTAAAGGAGATTGGAAGTTAAAGAAGGCAGAAAGTGAAAGATGGGATGGCAGAGGGAGAACAAAGAAAACCCTAGACACCTTAAATTTTCCCTAGAGGAGCATGTTAGGAAAGACAAAGATGTTTTTTCCCCTCCAGCCCCCAAACAGAAATGTTTTTCAGACACACAGATTGGATTTTCAGCTTTCCCAAATCATCCTGGCAAGGTAAAGATACCTTGTGCTATCCTCACCATCTTTTATTATCTCCACTAAACCGAGTCGAGCGCTGTTTAATGAAAAGGGACACGTAAGGATAGGTCAGGCAACTCGAGAACAAAGGCAGGTGCCCAAGAGAGCTCCTCAGTTTGGCTGAGATGCTCCAAAGCTTGGGGACCGGGAAAGATTAATAAATGAAAGTGCAGTAAATCACCTGTGGCTGAAAGAGCCACTGTTCCTGGGAAGGGAAGGAAATGGATGGGAAATGTGGGATAACCTGGTCTGAGGCTGCAGCTCTGGAGCTGAGCAGAGGCCGTGGAAAAGGCTTGAGTACAGACTGCAGGTTTGTTCCGCTGACCGACATTTTCTGAGCCCCATCGGAACTTAAACCATGGGCACCCTCATTGGTTTTCTGGCGGGTTTCATCCTCCAGATGTGTTAAGCCACGTTCTGGATACAGCGAGATCAAGTCAGAGAGCCAGGTCCTTGTGCTGGACATCAGAGCTCAAAGAAGAGATGGGAAGCCAGCCAATACTCGCTTCTTGTTTTTGCTGGAGATCTCTCTAAAAATCAAAAATACAAACGTGGCTTTGAACTTTTATCGTGACCTGCAAAGACAGGTGATTTAACCTCTTGCTATTGGCACAGAATTCAGGTTATTTGTGATTCATTATTCAGGTTATTCAGTTCTATTCATGATGTAGGCCCTAAGGTTTACTGAAATAAACAAAAAAAAAAAAAGGAAAAAAAAAGCATAGGATTAACAGTCTTTGGTTCAAGATTAGAACAATTAAACTTTTGTGATGATGAAGAGGGGAACCCTACCAGTTCTCCTCCATAATATTTTCTTTTTGCTCTGTTACAGGTTTGTTATTGTTTAAATGCCTCAAACTCTAAGAGAAAAAGACTTGTATTAAAAAGACAAAAGGCACAGCACATTTATTACTGAAGACAGAGGTTCCTCCTTGCCTCTTCAATCTTCCCAGATTCCTTCCCTGAACAACAGGAGAAATAATGTGATGCAGTTGCAGCAACTGCAAAGGTAATAAAGAAAGGAGCAGGAGAAAAATTACCATTTTGTATTTTTTTGCATGTCAGAAAAGAGGTGGAAAGACCTCATACACAATGGTGTTCCACACCTAGGTCAGCTTTGATCTCTGCAAACAGAAGTTTCAAGCCAAAAGGATATTATTTTCTAAAAGTTTTAAGCATCTGCAAATAAAGGCTTAAGATAAAAGTACCTTCTCAATCGTAAGTCACTATAATTAGTTCATGAAAGTGACCAAAATATTTAAATGAGGTTTAATTATAAAGATTGAGGACATGATTTCAGGAAAGTGAATTGCAGCCTTCCGAATTAAGGCAGAAATAAAAATCAAGGCAGAATAAAAAGAAAAAGAAGTGCTTTAATTATACTTTGTATTCTTCCTCAGACTGGTTGCAAAGGCATATGGGGAGCAATCATCACAAACGCACTGAATTTGGGATGTGACACAGCAGGACTTGGGCACCAGCAACCCATTTTATCCAGTCTGGGGAATTCAGAGAGCCAGCAAAGCCAGGCTCCCCTTGAATTCCATGGCTTTGAGCTACGGAGGAGGCACTGATTGATGAAAATGTCTCCATTTTATTCATAATTCTTCCACCTGGCCACTTGCTAATTGCACAGTTTTGATAGCACACAGGCTCTTGCTCCTATGTGCAGCCAGGATTGATGGATTTCTTCATCTTGAGCCTCCCACTCACTCCAAACCTCTGGTTCTTCCAGGGCATTAAAGGTCAGGCTTCAAGCAATTTTCCTGCCTGGATACTTCTTATTCCATCTCAGGTGTTCTGTAATTAGATCATACAACCCCGTGATGTATGGGAAAGGTGCTTTATAAATCAGTGTGTAATAACACCACCACAACACTGCATCCATTAGGTAGAGAAGAGGGAGGGTGTTCTGACTATCCAGGACATCATTCCCCCAAGGTGAACTCCAGGCAGGACACCAGGCCCAAAGATTGCTGCAGAAAATTGCCATCCCTGCCTGGGAGGAGAGAGCAGAGGCTGAAGCACAGAGCCAGGCATCCTTTTCCCCCCGGTTTTGAGCCTCGAGTCGCCACTTATCCGCGAACAATAAAGTCACCTGGAAGTGAAGAGCCAGGCTCTCAAGGGTGTCAAGTGGTCTGAGGGTGATGAAGAGTGGCTGGGATTTTCACACCTATCTCCAACTGCAGGGAATCAGAGATGGTGCTTAAGCGCTCTTTAGACAGCCCAGTGCCTCTGCAGCCCTGACTTTTCATTTCCCTTTGCTCTCGCTTCCCTGTGCAGCAGAGGCAACGCTGCCTGCCTGGCGAAGGCCTGACAGCTTTCACCCTGTCACCAACACATTTAATCTGTGTCAGAAAGGGGCTGTTTAAAAAGCAGAAGGTGTTACTGTACTTTGGGGAAGTGCTAATGGCCACCACATGCCGGCCTTTGACATACAGGAGACTGCAAACACAGCTACAGCCAAAGGAGGAATTAAGCCATCCTTCCTAAGCTTGTCGTCGTGTGCAGGAAGAAGAAGTAGCCAGGCATGCCCTGAAACAATAATCCTGCCACCACCGGGAGCAGCCCTGTGCCACCTGAGCTGGACCTGGGACTCGCTTTGGTGCTGTGCCACACGTGGATGTGGCCCCAATGTCACCGAAAATGGGGAAGAAAATAAAAACCCGCTAGCACTAAATTTGAAGGGATAGAGGATCAGGCATTACTTTATTTTCTGGCCAGGATGTGCCAAGGAAAGTATTCCAAGCACACATGTCTTTACAGGACTTTCCCCCAACCTTTATGCAGTCAAAACCCACAGAGATGCACTGCTTCAAAATTCATTGGTACAGAGCTGAGCAACCCCCAGGATTCAGCTTCTCATTGGATCCGAATCTCTTCGCCTCTGATGTTAATTAGATTTTCATCCTTCAATTTTCTTATCAGTCCTCTCTTGACCAGATGTCTCCCACTCTGCCAGGAGTGGCATGTGGAGTAGATGTTTGTTTGTAGATGGCCACTGATGTTCTGTTGATGTCCTCTTGATGGCATTCATCTTTCTGGGCATCTCTGTGCTGCTCCCAGGCTCTTGGGATGCTGAGCTCACCAGGCCTCTCCTGGAGAAACAATGCCCTGGGAAGAAGCTTCAGCTCCCTTCCCCGGGGCAAAGATGGACAAATCTGGCTAATGTTACATTAAAAAAAAAAATTTAAACTGGTGTGTTTTCCAGCACCAGCACAGTCTGATCAGACAGGAGAGAAGCCTCCCAGGCCCCGGCAGGTACTGAAGGGGTGCGAGGTTTTAGGCACAGCCTCCCAGCTTTGAGCAGCCACAACCCTGGGTGTTCCTCAGCTGTGGCAGCCAGCACACGCAGAGTGCTGATGAGATCAGTTCTGTGGGTGGGCGAGCAAGGGAATCAGTTAAAAAGGGATACCTTGGAAGCCTTGGGAATGAAAGAAAGCTTCCCACCATTTCCAGTACCCATGCACACATATTTACTCTCTCAACAACATGGCATTCCTGTGCTCAGTTCTGTGCTGCTCCATGCTTTCATCTTCCTGGAAGCAGCAGTTCCAGTGCCAGGGCGCTCTGTCCCCTCGGGCAGGATGCCAGCTGCTGTGTGCCGAGTTACCCATGCACAGTCAAGCCAGTTTAACTGCCTAAAACTTCAGTCCTAGCTGGAGATCATCTGCTGATGAGATGTCCTCCAGCTCTAAAACCTGCCACTTACAATATTCATCTTTCTACCACGCTCTGAAGAGGAGGACAAATTAAGATTTTAATGCCCTTAAAATGGCATATTTAAATACTCCTCATTATACATGAGGTATTCTTTTAGAGCTGGGACAGCAAGGGTTTCTCCAGGGTTACAACTGAAATCATGTTGGCGTCCTGGTCGTGTTTTTGTGGTAAACATGCAGCAAGAGTGTGCAGGCACTAATTGCTGGATGTATCTGCACCTAAAAATGGCTGTACCTGCGGGGACGGGACTGTTTAGTCCATGTGCTGTTCGTGGCAGTGCCTGGGAGGGGTTATCAGGGAGACTCTGAGAGCCGGGCAGCTGTGTTTGTGCTTTGCCTGGTATTTTTCTAGCTTCTAACTCTGTCAGACTCAGGCACTGCCCACAGAAATGCCTGCCCACAGAGTGGCACCTGGCTGAGGCCTTGTCTGCTCTGCTTTCAGCTGGAACAGAGTTAATTTTCTTCTTAGTTGCTGCTACAGATCTACGCTTTGACTTCTGAACAGAAAGAACAAACGAACAACCAACGTCCCTTTTGCTAATCTCGAAGCGAGGGGGATTAATAAACTGTGAATTTTCAGGGAACTGTTGCTCGATTGAAGTCACGTCACCTTTCGTTTCCTGCCTGCAAAATCCCTGAGGCATGCAGAACTACAAAGTCACACTCAGGCACACTCCAGCAAATGTTGGGGCAGGTGCTCTGAGTGTTTAAAAGGGGAGTAATCTTTTTGTATGAGTTTGAGACATCACTTTGGAACTTTTTTATTTAATTTTTTTTCGGTTTTATTGAAAACGAAGTACCCACTCCTGCTTTTATAGTTGTAGCTGCCTTCAGTGACATCAACACCAACATATTTACGAAGACCAAAAGCAGAGATGGACTTGACTGTGGATTTCCACGATATTCTTTCTGGCACCCTCATGACTGAAGCATCTCCAGATATATTTTGACCACAGAAAGGATTCAGATCTGTTTCTCCAGGGTTCATCCATCTACTCATATTTCCGGTTCATGAAGTTACCCAGGCATTGTGACCAAATTGCTGAAGTTCAGTGAAACTTTTCTATTTCTTTTCACTTCTGTACTTTGTCATACTTACCTGAAAGCTTCTCATGTGGATAGGAATGGAGTTCATAACACTAATTAAACTCTCAGGACATGAACAGGAGCTGAAGACGGGCTGTCAGAGATATCAAACTGGTGTCTGTAATCCCAGGCAAATGCATAGATTTGTCTCATTAGATTTCATTTTATTTTTTTTAATGAATCTGCTTCCTTTAATCTTTTCCTGGGAATTCAGTTTTTAGGGTATCTAGGGTATCTTTTCACACCTAAGGAGGCTGGAATCATCATTTTGTTCATTAGCTGGCAAAAGGAAAAAAATAACCAATCTTCTGTTGAAAAATTTCTTCCTGGCCAGATTTTGGTGAAGGACTCGAGGAAAAAGATGTAGATAAGGTCTGTGAAAGGCCACCAGGCATGGAACTTGGCTGCTACTCAACGTGTGATAAGAAATCAACAGAGAGGAGCTTCTGCTGTAAGGAATCGGATCTGGTGCTCGGTATTTTGTCTCCTGGCCACAGACACTTCACTGGAGCCAGCCAAAATGCTTCTTTTCTCACTGAAGGTTGTGCTAAGGTCGGGTTTTCTGCATCCTTGGGGAAGCCGGGCGCTTGAGAGGAGCCGTGGACAGAGTATTTAGGACAGCAGTTTGCAGCCTGCGGGCTGCGCTCCCCTGGGGCTCGCTGCTGTTGCTGAGGGACTGGGCAAAGCTGGCTCAGAATAGAAAGGTCAGAGCACCCGAAGGGATTTTTCAGTTCTGCTAGCAAACTGCAGGGAGCCAGAAGTTATCACTCTGGAAATAGCCATGGAATTAAAGCATGGGCTTGACTCAGGCACTGAGCCCGTGGCCCCAGCGAGTCTCACGTCTGAAGCTGAGCTCGTCACTCGTCTCCACCACACACGAGTGCCCAAGCCCTCAGAAAGAAGACCTCCACATTTCTGTGTGCCTCTGGCCACTTGACTGCATGGAGGCTGAGCCTTTCAACGTTCATTATTTGTCTCCTGACAGCTCTCTGCCAGGGCTCAGCAGTCAATGAGACAGCAGGTTTGGGTATTTCTTTGGACACATCAGCCTGACCAGCCCTTCAAAAAGCTCATGTCTGTCTCCTCGGCCAAGTTTTCACCAGGATTCTGCTTCCTGGCATGGTGCACACCAAAGACCTCTCTGCCACGCTTGTGCCTTGAGCACGAACCAAGAATTGCCATAATTCTGGGCACAACATCCAGAAAATCATCTTTGGGCCTCAAAACCCACGAGTGTCTCACTTGCAATCAGACTAGTGCTGACTTGATCATCAGGCGTCCAGAGCTGGATGAAGTCTCTCTAAGGCCTTCAGCAGAACCAATTAAGTTGTGCCACTGATATCAGTAAAAGCAAAATCAACTCTGCAGGTTCATGGAACCACAGAACCACAGAACCATAGAACCATAGAACCATAGAACCATAGAACCATAGAACCATAGAACCATAGAACCATAGAACCATAGAACCATAGAACCATAGAACCATAGAACCATAGAACCATAGAACCATAGAACCATAGAACCATAGAACCATAGAACCATAGAACCATAGAACCATAGAACCATAGAACCATAGAACCATAGAACCATAGAATCATAGAACCACAGAACCACAGAATCACAGAATGGCTTGGGTTGGAAGGAACCTTAAAGACCCTCAAGTTCCAAGCCCCCTTCCATGGGCAGGGTCACCTTCCACTCTCCCGGGCTGCTCAGAGCCTCACCAACCTGATCTTGAACACTTCCAGGAATGCAGCACCCACAGCTTCTCTGGGCAACCTGTTCCTGTGCCTCACCACCCTCACAGAAAAGAATTTCTTCCTAATATGTGATCTAAACCCACTCTCTCATGCAGGTCCCTCCGGATGGCATCCCGTCTTTCAGGATCTGCTCTTGAGGAGCAGAACATGTGGCTGCTCAGTCTGTACAACACTTAGATCAGTCCTATTGAGACCTCCGATCAGCACTGTTATATAAATATTAAATAATAGCACTAAAAAGAAGGGAAAGAATTATTCAAATTGGACAGTAGCAATAAAACAAGGACTAATACATTAAAGCTGAAAAAATTAAATTTACATTATTTAATTCTGTAACTGTGTGATTTAACTCAGCAAATTGCTTAAGGGTCCATTTTGCATGGAAAGTGCTGTAAAAGCTCAGCTTTATTGTCTCACATTTATCTTGAGTGTTAAGAAAAGTTTTGAGGCAGCAAGTACAACGAAAGAGAAGAAACTTCACCTCTCGGAGGAAGTGCAACCTGGACAGTGCTAAATCCATTCTCATGGTTTCCACAGTTACCTTGAAGAACAATTTGTGTCCCTTAGTGTGGGGAGTGATTCAGAACATATTTGGGGATTAAAAGCACCAGCACTGGTAGAACTGGAATCTGTAGCTCCAAGTGGGTGGCAGAAGCTGTGGTGCTCATCCCTTCCAGCTGGAAATTCCTGGCACAGGTAGATCCACATTCCTTCACAAACCTTACACTACTTTGCTCCCGCTGTGGGTAATGTATGCACAGACACTTCTGTCTCGCTTCATTCGGTGAAATCCAGAGCTTTGGGTTTCCAAGCACTGTTAGCCTATTGTAAGATTTAAAAATCCTGACTTCACAGAGGTTAAAGACAGGGCTTTTGGTTATTACCTCTTGTAGTTCCCAGAAGGAGCACTGAGGAGGAAGGAAAAAAGGGGGGATGGGGAGCAAATATTCCCTTTTTCCTGTGTTTGTCCAGTGTCCAACCAGGTGGAACCCCAATCTCTCAGTTTACTGTGGCTTTGAAGTGTAATAATGTTAATGGTAAATAATAATGTGCCCAGCTAGTCTCTCCCTTTCCCCTGTGTAGTTTCTGGTCTGTGCTAAATTCACTTAAAATGAGAGTAAAAAATATTTCTGTCCAGGTGTAAATGATGCTCCGATACACAGAGTGCAGGAATATTGCCACAAATGATTTTTTATCCCAGGCAGAAATTGGGCACTCAGGATTGTGCCTAGGGATGTCCATCCTTTCCTGAAAGTTATTGACTGGCCTCTCTCTTCTATAATAATCAGGACCCTGCTGTTTTTTTGATCTGGAATTATTTTGAGATCCTGCAGGATCCTGTTTGAGATGCTATTAGCACTCTCAGTACATTATTCTGTCACTAGAGGGCTGCGTGCAGTCCAGCTCCCAAACGTCCCCGGTCTACAAGTGAGGCAAAGCTGAAGCTCAAACATTCTTGGATCTGCGAGTGTTTTGTATTCCTCCAGCTATTTTTAATAGATATCTCCTTTTTAATACAGGTCAATATTTCTATATTCTTCATGCTTTCATGAAAGATAGGGAACTCATTGATTTATTAATATTCGGCAGCTAAAAATATCCCTAGTTTCTGGCTGAGCAGCAATACTTCTCTGTCTCCATTAAAGCATACAGGACAACACCACAAGCCTGCAGTGTGCATTTGAACTTCCATTTTCCAGGGTCAATATCTGTTTCAGTGTTGTTCCTCTGATGAGGAAATGGTAAAGCACAGAAGTGTCTTTGGACAGGCTACTGTTTTAAAGAAGAATGAATCAATAGAGTCAATATGGAATTAAAAATAAAAAGCCCGGTTTTGGTAAGGGTTAATAAGATGACACATTTTATGTTTCTTTGCATTTCATTATCAGCCCTTTGTTTTTGTTTCTTTAACATCTCCAAGCTTGAAAGACTAGAGAGATGTGCTGCTAAGCTGTGCCTTGCCAGAGCAGCCCCCTCAGCCCAGAGTGCCATAATCATCTTGCTAATCACAGAATATCATCTTTCATTTCAGGAAACTGCTCGCAGCACCTCGGGAAATTTCCTCTGAACGAGTCACAAAAAATCATTTCATTTCTAAATTACAAATTAAACAAATGACAATTAATTGAGCAAATAGCCAACTCTATTACTGCCTCTCTTCTTGCTGCCTGTGGATTTCCTCCTGTTCAGGCTTCCCTGTTTTTCCAGCCTTGGGATCCAACTTGTTCCCCACAACCAGATGCAGCTTCTGACATTTCCTTTCCTTGCCGGTCCAAACATTTTCTATTCTCTTCTCCCAGCAGAAGCTTTCTTCTCCTTGCTCTCTTCCCTAGCTGACAGGGGGTGCAGTGATGAGGAAGGGTGAGGGTGTCTGCAGAGGTTTTTCTCCAGACCATTCCTCATGCAGCTCCCACAAAAGGTTTTACGTGGTTTCCAAGAGGCTGCCTCGTGTAGAATCAGTTCTCCTACCTTGATGCCTGCTGTCTGTTTTGCCTCTGGCACCAAATCAGTGCTGAGAGCCTCCTTTTTACCCGAAACCATCCCAAAACCTGGATGTTCCCATCTCATCAATAACGGTGAGGAGCGTCTCAGGGTGGCCTGAGGGAGGCAACGACCAACGGAGTGCAGTGAGCAGCACCAGAGGTGGTGGGATTGCCTGGCAGAAGTTTGAGTGAAGGACACCACCTTAATCACGTTTGTTCAGCTGGAACAACAGGCTTCCCTCAGCCCTTGCTCACTGCTTCAGTGTCTTCTGGAGTTTGTGTCGTTTTGAAGTTTCTGAGTTTCCGAGAGGCGCGTTCCCTCTGAGCTTTTCCTTCTCTCAAAATTGATTCCAAGACCTTTCTACTAAACTTCATCTGAAAGTTTCTAGGACAAGCTGCCTTGAGAATAAGATGCAGTTAACAAAACCCACAAAGCAGTGAAAAGAAAGGTTCAGGATGCCACACTGGTGAGGTTTACATCTATTTGGAGACCGAGCTAGAGGCTGTATCAGATATTAAACCTTCAGTTGCACACACCACCTTTGATCCCTGGCGAAAACAGTGGTGTTTTGACAGCAGCAAATGGTGAACAACAACAAGAAAAAATCCAGTTTATTTTATTTTCGTCAGAGTGGTTATGGACAAAATTCATTCTGAGGAAGAAAGGAAATCTCATTCAGAGGCTTGTGTTAATTCCAAGTGGGCACATAAATCCAGTTTGGGGTTTGTACTTCACGTGGCGCTTTCCCCCTGAGATTGGATATTGGTAAATCTTGAACTGAAGCTTTGTACCCTGCTCAGATAGATTTTTGCAGAAATGTAATTGAAGCCAGAGCACAGAGACCCATGTGAGAAAGGAGAGAAGCAGAGTTATAAATATAAAAAATACAAAAGGACCTAACTGATGAGGGAAAGAAAAGGGAATTACGGGATTCTGGGATCCCAGGAATGCACTAAGTGATGGAACATGCCCCCTGCTCTCAGAATTAGCTGCTTCATTAGCAACGGCTCTGCTCAGCCAGGGAAGTTAATTAAAGGCTGCAGCCGGGCGTGCACAGAGCGAGCACGGGGAGGTTGCTGCTGCTTCCTGCAGGCTGGAAAAGAGATTTTGTCCTCTTTCCCTTGCATGTCTGGAGCAGCCATGTTCCTACAGCTCCTCCCAGGAGATGGCAATCACTCCCTGCACCGATCGTGCCAAGCCCAGGAAGGCACAGGATCCACATTTCAGTTGTCCACGTGGATAAATAACCCTGACCAACGGCAATGTTGATGCAATTTCCCCAATTTCAGGAAAAATTTAACCCCGGTTATCCACATTTTAGGCAAATATGGTCAAATAAGTCTCCATTGTTCACAATACATCAGGCCAGTGCTTTTCATGAACATACATGGAGGCACACAGACAAATGGCAAAGTTGGATTAAAAATCTTGGCTCTAGTTTACTGGTGGATCAGTGCAATAACTCTCCCAGCCTCCTCTGCAGAAGACCAAGTAGGAGAACTCAGCCTGTCGAGAGAATGCCTTGATTTTTATCCACCATGTTACCCAGGCTACTCTGAGGCTTAGAACCAAAGGGTTCTCCAGCTGAAAGGAGGGGGGGAACAGAAAAAAAGATCCAAAATTAGAAAACAACCTCAGAACAATTAAACTGGCTTCTTGCAGGATTCGTTAAAATAAGTAAATAATGTCTTCAGGGCTTTCAAGCTTGGGGTCCCGCATCGTGGAGCCAGTGGTGGGGACGCAGTGACTTTCAGTTTTTCTCACTCTCTCTTTATTTCCGTTGACAGACACTTTCAATCTTCAGACCAGCAGTGAGATGAAGGACTGGGCAAAACAGCACAGCAGCAGTCCTGGATGAATTCAGCAAGTGATCTCCACTGAATGCAAGTTTGTTTCCCCAACTGTTTTGTCTGTATTTAAGATCCTTTTGGTGTTTGCTTTCCAGAAATATTGTAGCAAAGCGTCTTTGCCAGAATGAATGCTCATGAAAAATGAATGTTGAGACTGAATCTGCAAATATTCGCTGAGAGTAAATTTCCCGTTGTTCAAGCAATTGTAAAATTCATAATTTGCCCTGCATTTTATTATATGAATTACACAATCAGGGCATGGTAACAATATGAAGTGAATTATGTATCTAACCAACATTGCATGCATTCCAAGTATCCTCAACAAATTACTGGTGAACAATCTACAGGCTAAGAATTATTGGCTCACAAAATGCATGAATCTTTTCAAATAACAAAGACATTGGAGGAAATTCTTGTCTATTCCAAGAAAAATCTGTCAATGGAGAGAGAGTGAAAATGAAGGGGGGGGGGGGGGGAGAAAAGGGAGGCCACTTGGTGT
>VZRN01000216.1:456178-477011 GCA_013397935.1 Dasyornis broadbenti
ACCAGTGACTATAATTTTTAATCTCAGTAATAGACAGTTACTATATTTCTTAAATCCAACATCATAAAGTTTAGTTGCTGAGTAGTCTGAGCCAGAACTCGTAATTAAGCCAGAACTTTAAAATTTAACAGTTAATCATAGAATATTAGAGGAAAGATCCTGAGAGGAATAGTCTGAGATGTAAATGTCTTTTCTTCTTCCTTGCCAGGATGTGGGTCTGTGAACTGGTCAAAGGAGTCCTGTTGGAAAGATTTTGGGGTGACACAGGGCAGCACAAGGCTCTTAACAGATCTCCTGATAGATTCCAAGATTATTTGAGCGACTGAGCTTCAGCTAGTGATTAACTTCTCCCAAAGAATGTGTCACAGGGCTTTGATTAAGATACTCCCAGCAAAATCTCACCCCTGCAACAAATAAATTAAAAGTGTGAGCCGTGCTCCGGACTCGCACACACGGACCAGGTTTCAGCTGGTGGCCTCTAATCAAACCTGCATGCAGTCTGCAAATGAACCTTCACTCCTCTATTCCTCTTTGTTTCCCCTGCCTCCTGAAAGCTGTTTGCACAATTTAAAAACCAGGTTGGCTGTGCTATTTTTAAGTCAGTGTCATTTTGAGTTTCAGGTTTCAAGTGAATCAAAAAGCACAGAAATGGTGGGCTTGGGCTTAAAAAAAAAAAGATTCTGGCAACTCCTGGGGGTTAAATCCATGGATGTTCGGAGAGGTCGGGATGCTCACCATAATAGTGCCTTCTTAATTTTTATATTCATTATAACAATAAATGAAAACAAAACAACAGGACAACTGTGTTTGCTGAATGTTGTGGGTTTTAATGAGATTTTGAGCAAACAAACTCCACTCCAAGACAGGCGTTCAAGAACAATAACAGCAAAACCCAATAAAAGAAAGAAAACAACCAGAGTGACTTCAGGTTTTATTTACACATGGGAAAGACAGACTTGTGGAGTGTCATTTAATTGGAATTTTGATTATTAATACAATGTGGCACTAACAGCATTATTAGAGGAGAGCCACAGCCACGCAGGCTTGAGCTGATTAATGGAGTTGACTTGCCCACTGAGAGCTGGAAGTTGCCTCACAATTCAGCCCATTAATTAGCAAGATGCCACATTTCCTCCCACTGGGCCCTGCTCCATTGTGAACTCACAAAAGCTTGCAGCTCCTTCTGCAAGTTTTTTCAGGTTTTCTTCCAGGAAGCTTTCCTGCTTCACGAGAGCATCCATGTCGAGTCTAATCAAGAGCTGGCACCAGGAAAAGGCACCAGGAGCAGGTCTCAAGGGGGTATTAACAACCACTTCAGTGCACATCCTCAAAGATCTCATTGCTTTCCCAGCCTATGCAAACCTTGAGCATCCATAATTAATTCCCACTAAGAATCCTACTGCTTGCTCCTCCGTTCTGTGGAGAACCAGCTGCTGCACCCATGCCACTTGCAATTTTCATTTTTCACCCCACAGAAACAGGGGGCGGAAGGCTGATCATCTGCAGTTTTAACCTTGCAAGAAGAATATTCCCCTCAACAGAGTGTCCCAAGAAATCAGGAAGCTGCCAAATTGGAATAAAGCTCCCTTTGCACTGATTCAGCAGCTACATCAAAGACATAAACTCTTATTTATGAAAGTTGCTTCAGTCATCCAACAAACTGAATCTATCACAGCAGAGCAACTGTGCATTAGCATCTTCTGCAGGGTGATCCCAAGACATACAGGGAAATTATGGTTTCTTCTTAGATTGCATAGGAAAGTTCTGTAATGATATATAAATTAAACTCGAAACTGCTGAGCATATTTTCACTGTCTCAACAGAGAAAATCTGTCAGAAATAAACAAACCACACAAAGAGACTCGAAGAGAAATCAAATTTTTCTGGAAGAGGTCTGGAAGCTGCTTACTTTTTTTTCAAAACCAGCACAACACAGAGACTAGAAAATAATACAGAAAGAAAGAAAATTAATTGGGCCCGTGTACCTTTTTTGTACATGCACAGGATGAAGTTGTCTTGAAATCTTGCTCTACACATACAGAACAATAAGCAATCTTTTCTATTTTGCAAAGCTGGTGCATGCTGACACAAGCTGCGAATCAAACCAAAATTCTCCATAAACACGCTCTGAATGGACACTGATTTCAGCTGCATAAAGCACTGGGATTTACAACAAAACCAGCTTTTTCTTTCTAGAAAGTTCCCAAATTCCACAGAGTGATCATCAGGACTGGAGGAGGGAAATGAAAACCAGCGGGAGGGGTGTGGAGAAGTGTGAGGGATGAGTCTGGCTGTGAAAAGGCAGCTGGAAAAAAGCCGCCCAGTCCAAAGAGCATCCTGAGGGATGCCCAAGTGACAACAGGGCTGCAGTGAACCTCCACAGGAGCAGCTGGAGCAGGATAACTCCCCACAGAATGGGTTTTTTCCTGTTTCTCTGGCCCTTCTCTCCTAAAAGTGGGCAGGGTGTGGAAAGCCCGATGTTCTGAGGTGTTCAGACCCACCATGGCATGGGCAGGAGTAGCTGGTTTGTAGACACTTAGGGTTTTGTAAAGCACCTAAAGAGACCAAGGGTGATGGCAGTGGGGTGTAAACATTTCATTCTGACCCTTGAGAGCAACATTAGGCAGCGGTGTGTGGGGGTTTTTTGTGGGAATTTGGGTTTGGAATGCAGCGGAGCACATGGTTGATGGGAGATCATGTCAGCTGTAAGAAATTTCACTGCGTTTTCCTCTGCCTAGATGGCCTGATATGCGTCAAAATTTGCTCATAATCCTCGCACAGTTGGAAAAGAAATGCAGGTACCTGGCCCCTACCACTTCCAGTCTGCTGTGTATGCCTGATTACTCCTTTGTCTCTTTTTTCCCATCATCTAGCAAATGAAATCCGCACGAATGGAAGGAATTTCAGCACCTTTTAGTTCTTCACAGGCCTTTAAACACAGACCTCTCAATTTTAAAAGAGAAATGCACCCTTTCCTTCAATAATACCCAGCTTTTTTTTATAGTAATTTTCTTCACTAATGCTTTCAAAGGTCGGTGGGAGTTTAATAGCTCAGAATTATTTTAGATGTGGGGAAACTGAGGCATAGAGATGACAGCAGTGTGTACAACCTCATTCACCAGACCAAAACTGAGGAACACGCTCAGGATTTCCAGTCCAATGCCCTGAGCTAAACTTTACTTACCCTGATTCCGGTAAATCCATCGGACAGTCTCACAGATGTAGGACACGACTCAAAAAACCACTTTTTAAAAAGATACTTTTTAAAAAGAACTGGTTGCTCGGGCTTCAACCTCATTAAGAGACACTTGTGAGCATACTAAAGACAAAACCACGGTGTAAAAAAAACTGATCACAGTGAGGGAAGGCAACTTCAAGAGAAAGAGAAGAGCAGCAGCAGCTTCAGCACGCAGACTGAAGCCCTGCATGAGGTCTCCTGCACCTCCAGGTGTCCTCATTCCAAGCCAGGTGGAATTTGGAGGCCAAAGGAATACCAAGACACGCCGTAAAAGCAGCTGGTGGCTCCTAAGGGTGTTTTATGGGCAGATTATGTGCTGCGTGGGGGATTGTGGGATAGCAGAAAGGAAGATATCAGAGCATTTCTTGTTTGTTTCCTTGTTTATGGCTGGGGTTTTTTAAGTTAAGACAACTTTTTAAAATTAACTGGTGGCTGAAAAGCAGACTGTTTTAGGGAGCCATAAGGATAAATTTTCTTTATGGCAATGATAATTCTCTGGTAGAGCAGGGAAAACCCTCGTAGATTTTAATTGGAAGTGAATTCTAGACTATATCTCATGTCTCAGCTTCTCTAACCCTTCAGAGAGACAATAAGAACTTCAAGCTGATGGTCCCTTCCTCCTGTGTGAATAGCGAAATGAATGAGAAAACAAATGTGATTTCCATCATTTTTAGTGCCCTACAAAGTGATGATTTATAGAGAAGTGAAAGATGAGATGTCTACGGTCTGGATAACTAGAATCCTGAGATAGCTGAGAGGAGAGCGAGTGCAGCAATTTCCCTCTGAGAAGCCAGAGATGCAAACAAATGGCTTGGGTTTGGGTCTCTGGGTGGGCTTCAGCTCCTGAGTTCTGTGTCTGTGGATAACCAAAACCTGAAGAAGGGATTGTAAATCAATATTCCATCCTCAGGCTAGATTGATTTGTGGTGCTGTACGGGAGGGAACAAGCAGCAACACGCAGGGTAGGAACTACAGCCATAAGGTTCTCCTCTCCTTCGGGTTGTTTTTGACCCGGGTTTGCTCTTGGGATGAGATTGAAGGCTCATTTTAGGATCTGCCTCCAGCTGTGTCCCTACACAGTAATTCTGGGTAACTGTTGACAGCTGGGGCCAGCTTTGGAAGGTCCAGAGCTCATAAAGAACCCGTTCCGTACCTGCTTTTGGAAACGTGCTTGCTTGCAGCAGACCTTGGAAGCTCTTTCCTGCAGGAAGGCTTGAAGGTCAGGCCTAACCTGGCCTCAGAAGTGCTGTGGGACAGATTTAAATGTCCCAAGTGCAAAACTCCACTGCAGCTCATGGTTTTGTTGCTGTGAGTTATGAACACAAAGGGGAAAAAAAGCAGGTGGTGATAAATTCTGTCCTTGCAGAATGACAGCTTTTCCCTTCTCCTTGCTGAAGAGGTCTTGCTGAAGAGGGGCCTGTCCAAAGGGAAAAGGCATCTTGTACTTCCCTGCGTCTCTGACAAAAGCAGAGCTTGTCTGTCCTTCTGAGACCTCCTGACTAGAATTCTCCAAAACTGTCCAGAGCAAAAAAAAAAAAAAACCAAAAAAACCCCTCCTCTTTGTCAAAACCAGTAGAAAACAATAAGGAAGAAAAACAAATTTCTGCTCCTAACTCCCTCCTCGGGATGCATGGAAGGCTTCCCCTTATTTCTAGCCCCTGGCCCTTTTTTACAATGCTTGTGATCACTGATTTATTTGACAGTTTTGGGGTTTTTTTCCATATGGATCACAATGAATGCTACAAAGAAAGGTGTCTGTGGCTTGTTGAGAGATCTGGATATCATTGCTAAAGGGTCAGGAGCTGCGGTAATGGTACCTTTGGAAAACACTTGCTAGAGGTCACCGAGCACTGTGTTTATTTGGCTGTTATCAGCCCGATTGTGCTTGCGGCAGTTTCCAAGGGTGGCTGGATCTGAAATAAAGCTGAAAAGTTGCGGTGAAAACTAGAAAGAGAGAAAGCAGATGGCGGTGGGAAAGACAGTCTGGGAAAGGAGGGAGAAATTAAAAGAGAAAAGCAATAATAAAAGTAATAAAGGGACAGTACTTTTTCTCTAAAATGCATGAAAATATGCGTATTTTATGCCTCTGTGTGTATGCAAGGGCCTGTGTATGGAGCAACAAAGTGCATGTAAGTTTTCTGACACATCTGGAATACCTTCAATTATCTGGGCCAGTCGGCATAATAGGTAATATAAGGTTTATTTAAATTAAAGAAAGATGAAGTTTGATGAATTAAATATGAAAATGAATAATACACATTATCCAGTAGCCCTTGGCTTTGCTTTGATGTGAAATGCAATTTATTTTGCATCCATTTCTTTTTCCCGTTACAGCTGCAGGTTTTTCTTCCTCGTAACACAGAACCCACTGCAGGAATTGTCAGGAGATAGATCGGGGGCTTTTAACTGAGAAGAAAATTAGGGACCTGTAATCCTGCTATCTCAGTCTGTGACTGGTTGCTGCTAGAACCTTAATTCCGCTTAAATTTTTCGGCAATGGAAAAGACTGAAAGATGGCCACACCAGTGCCACAGTCAAGCTGAATGTTAAGGGGCAATTGATGTTTCTGGACTGTGACATTTGTACCAAAGCCAGCACTTCAGGGTGACTGCTGACGGCAGGGGTGACACTGCATTTAGCAGCGCGTGTCCTCCTCCTCCCGTGGTCACCAGGCTGCTTTAGGCCTCACCACGCGTGTTATCGGTCTCAGAGTTCTGTTCTGCGAGGCGGACGGATTGCGAGGCAAGGGCAAGGAATTTTAGCTGTTAGCTGCGTCTGAATGGGTGTCTGGTGGTAGAATTGTCCATCAGATTTCTGATGTCTGGTTTTCCAGTGAAGTGCCTCAGCAAGCTGGGGTTCTTACAAATGCACCTTTTTTGCCCCATGGCTCTGAAAATGGGCACATGAGCAATGAACACTGAAGTGAAACGTTCCCTCACATCCTTAACCTGCTGTGCTCATTCTCTTTCACACAAATCCCAAGAAAAAATTGTGTGCACAGACATTAGACGTCATTGACATCACCAAAGTGGTGCAGGCAAAGATTTCGGCATTCATTTTTCACTTCAGTATTCCTTTGACCTCAGACACAGGTCAAAGAACTGCAATTTTTTTTTTTTTTTTTACAGTTCAGAACGTGTTAGTAAAAGAAAAGAAACCCACATGCTGCAGGTTTTCTTCAAGCAAATCAAAAGCACTGGTAATTGCCTTTCACATTTTATTTCAGAAAAATAGTATATTCATGACTCAGCATGGTGCTGTAGACAAATTAATATTAAGGGGAAACATAGAGGAAGCTACAAGAACACTGAGAGAAGAAAG
Organism: Dasyornis broadbenti; assembly: GCA_013397935.1. Taxonomy (NCBI): domain Eukaryota; kingdom Metazoa; phylum Chordata; class Aves; order Passeriformes; family Dasyornithidae; genus Dasyornis; species Dasyornis broadbenti. The sequence goes on from VZRN01000216.1 coordinate 462,738, forward strand.
CATCTGGGAAGAGCTTTTTCTTTCTCTAATGAAGAGAAAAAGATGGTAATGCCTTCGGATGAGGTTCATAAACAGATGTGTGCAGAGCTGTACGCAAACTACTTCAAAGTAGGACACAGATGTTGTCTGAATAATTTTTCTAACACTTTTCAATATCCATGCGTGGCGAGCTAGGAGATGCTGTAGTTATCACTGCCAGTGGTGATGCCAGAACTGCTCAGTCTGGATATTTCTGACTCCAAAGTGAGGCTGATATCCAGGAATGAAGGGAAATAATATTACTTTCTTTAAGGTAACATTGCGCCTATCACCTTTTGATATATCATATATTCATATGAGGCAATTGCTTAAATACTGGCAAAGCCAGAAGCCTGGGAGAGATTGAGCTGTGTCTCCACCGTTACCATGAAGGTTTATCAGAGCGAGTAATTCCACTCAAGTTTGGATTAAATTTCTCTGCATCGCTCTTTCAGCGATGTATTTTTTTTTCCAGACATGAATCATCTAGCTGAAAGTCCCTGTATAAACAGTGAAAGAAGAGACCCGAAGCTTTTATAATGAATTAAAGTTTCCCAGTTGCTCCAAGGGATGTATTGCATGGAGTCAGGATGCAAGTGCAGGGATTACAAAGATGCTTTGAGCAGGATTAGCTGCACAGAGGCACAACTTGACGCAAATATCAAATGTGCTTTTTGCCTGCCTTCCCTCAATGTTTCTCCACACACCTCCCGTCTCGTAGCTGCAACTTTTGCTATTCGTGTCTGCAAAAAACCATCCAAACAAATATTCTTCCCTCAGCAAAGACTCACACCATGCGCTAAGTCCATGGAAAAATAAAGCAGTTTGGGTTATGGAGGAGTCAAGCATGGTATGGCATTTCTCTCACGTGCAAACAAAGTCTTTGTTCCACGGCTTGTGTCTTTGTTCACAGACACTTTTGTCTCCCAGTTGCACTGATTTCTCTTGAAAGAGATCTTTTCCCTCAATCGTTCAGTCTTGAGCACTCACTTAAACGCTCTTCCCGAGCCACTGATTCCCTTTGCACTGAATTCCTCTGGAGAAGTGGATTAGAATCCCTCCAACGCAGCGATGCCACGCGGTGTGGAACATCCCTTTGGTCAATCGGGGTCAGCTCTTCCAGTCTTGTGTAAAGTCCCTGTGCATCCCCAGCCTCCTCACTGCTGCGGTGAAGCAGAAAAAGGCCTTGGCTCTCTGCAAGCTCAGCTCAGCAGTGACTGAAACATCCCTGAATTATCAACACCGCTTCCAGCACAAATCCAGAACACAGCCCTATAACAGCTTCTGTGAAGGAAATGAGCTCTACACTGGCCAAACAGGTATCTGGACATGAGACTTCACCCCTCAGTGTCAGAACATTTTCCCATTCTCCCAGTGGGCAGTTTTAGGTCACGACAGAGCAACTCTTCTGATGACCCAGCTACAATGAACATATTCAAGCCCTTTACTGGAAGGCAGCATATTCTCTCATTGAACTAGACTTGCGTTTTTCCTTTGAATCTCTTTCAATTTGTCAACAGATAGTCACCGGTGTGTTCTGGAACAGTGGAAGTGACAGGCTGTGATTGCTGACTCTTCGGTTGCGTTGCGAGTGCCTGAAGCCTCAGTGTGTCTGTTTTGGCAGACAAATTGTTTCATCCTTCCTTTTATCATGCTGATGACTGATGAGAAAGAATGCATTTGGTTTAGTGGCAGCTGTTTGCTCTTTCAGTGAGGGAGGCCACTAAATTTAGCACCTTTTGGCACAGTCTGAATTTGTTCTCATCCAGTCCAAGATAAATGAAATAGAACTGGTGATTTCAGTCTTGAATTTCTTTGACCTGAAGGCCTCCCCACTATTGCAGTCGTGTCTCAAAAGAAGTTAATATCTTTTTGGGTAGTCTGACCACTTTAAGACAAGTGTCAAGGCTTAATTTTACCACTTCTTTGTTGCATTCCACTTAGAAAACGCGAACTCAAAAGAGCAAAAATGAAATCGAGTAAGAACACCTCCCTTATTTGTTAGTGGAAAAAAGGGGTTTAATCTACTGCTTTAAACTCTCAAACTTTTTCACCTTTGAAATGCAATTTCTCCTTTGGGAAGTAGGGCATAAAAGCATCGAGCACCTTCATTCCATCTATGGAAAATGAAGGTATTGGGAGACTAAAAGCCATGCTGGGGCAAGGTCCATGTGACCCATGAAAGGCTCCAAGGTTCTTAGGACATTTTCTTTACCCTTTCTTACTCCTTCCATCCAAATGAAATGAATTTATTTGTTGAATGAAGAAACACAGCCAATCACAATGGATCATTAAAAATGGATTGACAGAGGCATGCTCTCCTTACAGTGTTAAAAATGGATCGTGCTCTGAAGTCCTCCAGAGTATGAAAATAAAATGTCAAGACTCGAAAGTTTATCTCAGCTCCAGTGACAGGAAGGAAGCACAAATATTTCAAGGTGCTTTGCAGAGCTCCTGGGTAAAAGGCAAACACCTGACACTTTAATCCTGGCGCTTTAATATTATGCTCTTGAAGGAACCGATTCTACCAACAAATCTTCAGAGGGAGAGTCCCTTTATCCTTCTGACATCTTTGATCAGTCGTGAAATACTGATGAGCACCACTATCAGAATAATTCTTGTTGGATGCCTAATTCTAGGCTCTGCTGAAATTAATATAAACTCACGTGTCCCCGCTAAAGTGGCTGTCGAGTTCATTGGCAAAGACAGATGAAACTTGCATTGCTTGTGTTTACCCTGCACTGTGTGGGATGAAGCTTCACACACACAGGAGATCTGCATTTGGGAAAGAACGGGATGCGTTCCATTCCAGCTGATTCCTCCTTAGTGCAAGTCTTGACTTTTACGGAAGGAGAAAACCGCTCTGATTCTCTGAGTACATAAATCAGTGTAAGTTATCCTCACAGCCGTAATGGTTATCTTGTTCCATTTCCATTCCGCGTAAGATCAAGATAACGACCTTTTTATTTTGTGCAGGTCACTGAGCAACTGTTAAAGAGAAACGGTCTTTTGTTTGCCATCAGACTGACCAAGCTGAGAATCAAAGCTTACAGTGTGAAAACCAAAGAGTTTATGGACACATTGCTAATCAGTCCTCTTCTTTTAGCCTTTTAGCTAGATTGCAGAGTCATCAACTGAGTTGATTTTTTTTAATTCTTTTTTCTTTCCCTGTGGATATCACGTGTTTGGTGACTCGTGGTGGTCACATCAGAGTCCTGGGTTCGGACTCAAGTCGTATTTAAAATTTGTTACGACTTTGAGTCAGGAGGTTTCTTCTCTTTTGTGCTGCTGCTCCTTCTTCTGGAAGTTGGGCAGATAAGGGAGTGCTTATCAAACTAAAGGGTGTGCCGGGAGAATTAAAGCTAACTAGTTAGTGCACTTTGTTTTATGCTTGACCATCACTCAGTCGCTTCTACTGCCGTGGAGTTACTGGGATGATGCTTGTTATTGAAGGGGAATAAGTGGAGCCATACCAAAAGGAAAGTGGGGTTCTAGGAGGAGAGGGTACAATCAGAAGATGACACCTTTCCAATATTTAAAAAATATCCCAGTCTTATGTGAAAGTTAAAACCAATTCCTCTGCTAGACATATTCGAGAACCAAAATCTGAAAGTGATTTCTACCTCCAGAATGCATTTTGGAGCTACTGGGTTGTCACGATTGACTGACAAGGGGTGAAGAAGCGGGGGAGTCGATTAGGATTACCCAGACGGAAGGGAAGGCTGAGCTGGATATTTGGTCAGATGGAGGAGAGTGTTTTATGGGGCAAATTTGCAACAATGGGTGCAGGTGGGAGATGCCATAAATGTGCTCTTGCTTTTCTCAACTTATGAGACTTATCCCCCTCCTGCCGTCTTTGGAAACAGTTTTGCAGGCAGGAATCAAGGCAAAAATACTCTGTACCTCACTTCAGCGCATGAAGTTGATTTTCTCCTTGATGGCATTGAAAGTTCATTATGAATTCAGCTGTCTGCTCTCCGAGCATGCATAATTGAAACGGCAGATTCACCACAACCACTGGATTTGAATGAGGTCTGGATAATTCTGTACAATCCCTCTGGTTGTGCTTTTGGCATAAAAAAGGAGGGACTTCACTGCATGCTACCGTTAGGGAAAATTCAACTATCAAATCCCAGGTGGGCCAACTAAGATTTTTACCCTTTTATCAGCCTTCTTCCTGCTTCTTCTTTGCGGCCCTTGCATGTTGAAAGGTGTACAAGTAACCGCCGGTAGAAATATGGACCAGTAACCAAATGACTGAGGGTGGAAATAAAATGGGAAAGGCAGTTTTCAATACTTCCTGGCTACTCTGGACATTTTCTTTGGGAGAAAACCATGAAAGCAGAATGTAGCGGTAGATTTGAATTTTGAAACAAACGTTTGGAACTTGTGCCTCACTGTTTTTTTCGGTCTATTTTTACCAAGGATCCCTTTTGTCATTGTGTGGGCTGTACTTTTAGCTTTAAGCTCCCAAGTGATGAATTGAGTGGTCACAGTCCTGGCTCCTGCCCTCAGTTTTCCAGTTTTCCACGTGCTGGAAGACCCGTGGTTCAGCAAGCAGAGACAAATGCCCTACAAGGACCACAGCAAATGAGCTCTGTAGCATACATGGATCATCTGTGTGGTTAACACTTGCTGAAGAAACAGACCGGAGATGAATGGCCTAACAGGAGCTTGGAAAACCTCCTGCTGAGTACAAACTTACAATCCCCCTATGCAGCTCATAGGGGGAAATGGCCAATGTTTTAGAGTTGTTCTTTCAATTTGTGATCAGTTACGGAAGGAGATGGGAGAGGCCTGCGCACTGTGAGAGAAATTGTGGCGAAGATTTAAGCTCTGAAAGCTGAACAGTTTGAGCAGATGTTTCCATTGATAATGAGTGAGAGCACTCGGGAAGCAAAGCCCCCTTTCCATATTGCAACCTCCTCTGAATTTAACCCTCTTTTGAATACTCTTTGTTCTCTAGCTGTAGTTGACATGCTGAACTCTTCAGTCTGACCCTGAAAATTTTGGGAGGCTTCTTGCACCCCCTACTGAACTATAAATGAGCTGAAATGTAGGTCAGTCTAATTTAAAATGTATAAAAAGTTGTTGCCTGCTGGATGAAGCAAAAATGACTGCTTTGGCACACTCCTGGATGGATTCTGAACTATGCCTCCAACACTACATGTTGTTTGAGGTTTTATGTTAATCTTAATATATTTAGCATGACAGGTAATGCACCTTTTGAAAAATCAGCTCTTGCACTATCTCCATGAATCCACAAATAAAACCAAGCTCTCAAACCCCAGTCCTTGCAGGTGCAGGTACCAGTTCAGAAGAGAGTATCTCCACACCCATTTTCTTCATGTTCTCTTCATTGCTGGGCATTGCCAGACACACTTCTCTACTCACAAAGGAGACAGGAAATTTGTGAAAAATTTCTGCACTTTTTGAAACCGCTTGTAAAAAGGCCCAGAGCAGAAAGGTGTTGCTTTCTGATGTGAGATGCTGGTTCTAGCTCTGCTCCTAACAGCTTTGGAACCAGGCAATCTGTTGTGTAGATTTCAAATCTGTGTGAGAAATCAGAGTTGGCTGTTGGCCGTGGATCCAGACCTGCTTACCCCGGCTAGCCACAGGCTGCTCACGAGAAGATGAAAGATGAGTCTGCTATGGAACTGTCACCGAAAATTGGGAAGAAAATAAAAAACCCTCCAGCACTATATTTGAAGTGATAGAGAATCAGGCATTACTTTATTTTCTGGCCAGGATGTGCCAAGGAAAATATTCCAAGCACACATGTCCTTATAGGACTTTCCTCTAAACTTTATCCAGTCTGAACCCATAGAAAGGTGTTGGCTCAGTCTTCATTGGTTCCAAGCTGAGCAACCCCCAGTGTTCAGTTTCTCATCGGATCCGAATCTCCTCGCCTCCGATGTTAATCAGATTTTCATCTTTCAATTTTCTCATCAGTCCTTTCTGGCCCAGATGTCTTTCACTCTGCCAGGGCTGGTGTCCGGGGTAGATGTTTGTTTGTAGATGGCCACTGATGTTCTGTGGATGTCCTCTTGATGGCCTTTCATCTTTCTGGGTATCTCTGTGCATGGCAAGAGCTACAAGAAGATGTGAAGAGTGCAAGAAGCCTTCAGAGATGGTGTCACCATGTAGGTCTGCCTGGAAGAAAAGCGAAGGCGTTCATTCGCTGATCCACAAATGAGCCCTGAGGATTTTTCGTCTGGTAACTGATATTCAGACCAGACAAAGGGAAAAAAGAACACTCAGGTTAAACGATGGAGAAAGCTTCTTCTCTGAAGCCGTGCAGGCTCGGACACGTGGTGCAGCAAGACTGGTGGTCACTGAAATGGTGGTTTCCAGAGGGAGCAAACTGAAGTAGTATTGTTTTGAGCATCCCACCTGGAAAAGCCTGCAGCCGGTGCCATGCCCTGAAATGGGCCCAGGTTTGGTGTCACAGTGCTGCCTGGCACAGGTCAAACCCACCTCAACGTGTATTCTGAATTAAAGCATTGGCAATAATGTGCAAGCACTTGTGCCCTAACACAATTAAATAATAGAGCACATAATGTGCGATAAATAGAAATAAACATTCTGCAGGGCCCTCTGGCCATATCCAAGCAAAGAAACAAATCTGCTGCTGTTCAAATGTAATTCTGTGTCTAAGACTTCTTATGGCTAAGGCTTTTAACCTCAGAGGTCCAAAAAAGAAGGTTACTCCAGCCAGCTCTAATCTCTCCTGTTGCAGGCAGCTCAACCCTGCCTCACAGCTCTTTCCTGAATTACTAATCTTGACAAGATAGCTTTCCTAGCCTGTTGTCCCCAGCATTTTCTGCATGAATAGCTCATTTGTGCTTGCTGATAAATTTGTTCTGTGTTGCAAAGGGGGCATTGCGAGAAAAGAGAATATCCATAGACACAGACATGAACTGTAGTGTTTCCTTGGCTTTAATCCAAATGGATAAGGCTATTGCAAACCTTCTCTGAATAATCAGTGAGCAGAGGACTGTCGATTCCTGCAGTCAGATCACTGTTGAAACAAATCACAGAGCTAATCACTGAGCAGAAAGGTACTGAAGACAGTTCAGGCTGACATCTCCTACTCTCAGTGGCTCTAAATACTGGGCACAGGAACTTCACTCTTAAGTGACCCATCTTAGAGGAAAGAAAAGATCTCAAGTCCTTATTTGCAGCTCCCACCTTAGTCCCATTGTTTGGATTGCAGGGAGTTGAATGACGTTGGCTCAGATGTGTGAAGGGCTGCTCATCTCCTCAGGGTCTGCCTCTGATATCTGGGAAGTGCAGGGGGTTGATCTGATTTTGCTCTTTAACACGTTTGAGAAAAAGATAGACAATCGACATCAAATATATCCTTTGTTTTGTTTTGTTTTGTTTTCTTTCAGGAGAAAATCTTTAGTCCTGAAATGGTGATCCCCGCAAGGCGGAAATGGGAAAAAACCTTAGTTTTGTTTGCCTTTTAATAGGCTGTATTGAGCTGGATAGTTGATAAGTTTTGGGATTTGGTCTGTTTGTTGGGTTTCTTTTCTTCTTATTGAGAAATGTGCTCTGTCACCACAGTGGGAACTGAGCTGCTGAGAAGGAAGTATTTGAAATCAGGCTAATGGGGCATCAGAGTTTTTGCTGTGCTGGTTGAAGCTCTGAAGAAATGAACACCGCTTTATGCAACAATTTCACTTGACCTCTTTGCTTGAGTACTTCGTGAATTCAGATCAATTCCCTTCAGCCTCAACTATGTTTTATGACATGGATATTTTCCCCTTTCCCAATGCACAAAGTAGCTCTCTTCTTGTAAGAAGTTAATTGCCTAGGATGAAGTCAGTTGAAAAAAAAAAAAATTCATCCTGAGACCAGGCTGCTTTCCCCCTCTTCTTCCCATGTAAGTTTGATGAATTTTAACCTGTGGCAAGTCGTTGCTGTTGTACTTTGACACACAAAACAGCCCCAAACTCCACCTAAATGTAATGTTAATAAACCAGGAGTGAAGCTAACTAATAGGTGACCAAGTTTACTTTGCAGTAGAAGTTGCCTCTCTGGTTGTACTTTGTTGCTTTCTAATTCTTTCCCATGCCAGGTCAATTCCATTTCTCTAATCCTTTTTATTTCCGCGTGGAATGTCGATACTCCCTCCTTAGCGGTGCGCAGCAGCACCACCCTGGCACTCCAGCAATCATCTCGGAATGTTCTGAACCTCGATTAACACCAGAGAGTTGGGGATACCGAGGGCAGTTTGTCTGTGGCAGGGGTGGGTGAGTGTCTCGTACAGACATCGGGCCACGAGGTCGATCCACCCGCCTTGGGTGATGTTCCTGATCACTGCAGAGCGCCTGCACGCTTGATAAAATTACAAGCCATGTCAGAAGCCATCAGGAGATACTTAAATCCTCCATCTCCTTCTAGAGGAGTTGTGCATTTGGCTGCCTGACAATGACCCGAGGTCAGAGCTGTCACAGTCCCTCTGCAGTGCTCCGGTGGGGGTCAAAGAATTCCCTGGCCACTGATCCTTCAGCAGGGACCTGGCGTAGCTTCTGCTCAGCACCAATGGAGCAGCAGCCATTCCCAAACCCTTCCCAAACACGCTCCCTCCTGAGCCTGAGTGTGGGATTAGCTGCATGCCTGGCATCTGCTGTGCTTCTCTCGACGGGAGCTTAAGGTCCTCGAGAGCTCGTTCAGATTTGTTTCTACAAACCAGCTTAGAATTGTTGCTATGGGCACAGTCAGGACCTGGTACAGCACAGCCCACACAGGGAAATGGCGACTTCCAGCTGGTCCTGGACGGGAGATGCGGTTTGGGACACCAGATCCAGGCAGAGCGCACCCGTAATGTTCTTTGTGATGCTCTATAGCACCACATCCTGGACCCCTTTCTGATCTGCTGTTCTCTAATGTCTTCCACCATTGCAGTTTTGGGTTCTCCTCTTCTTCTGAGCCCGTACACCTGAGGGACTTAACACAAACTAATTTGTTCAGTTCAAGTCCTTCACGGTATTTTAAGAAGGCAGTTCCTGGCAACTGTTCTGTCAGAGGGAGAGAAAGCCTTCTGTTTCCAATGCATCACCATCTGAGTACAAAAAAAACTGTTTTCTTGGTATGAGAAAAATTGCAGGAGTTTGCAAATGAGTGGCTGAAACTTTACAAAGAGGAGAAAGGAAGAGGAAAACACAGATAACTGTCTTTCCATTCATGCCTTCCTTCCCTTTCTCCTCTTCCTCCTCTTCTCCCTTCCTCCCTTTTGGATTATTTGGTGTATAAAAAGCTTTTCTTATGAACTTTGCTGAGAATATTAACATTAGTCTTGTACCTTGCTTGACACATAGCAACCTTCCAATGGGAAAGATCGGAAAATGCCGGAGTATTTGGTTTTGCCTTTACTTTGGAAGTCCTGACCTCTGTTGTTGTAACATGTCACTCATGAGTACCTTTATTTAATTAGCAGACAATTCATGTTTAGAAGCGACCTCAGCGGTGAAGTCCCATGCAGAGGGTGTTATTCTGGTCTGGTCTGGTCTGGTCTGGTCTGGTCTGGTCTGGTCTGGTCGGGTCTGGGCTGGTCAGTGTGGGATCAGGGAAACTGCAGGAAGCTCTGCAGTGGAGAGGAGAGGTCACAACAGCACAAGGAACTGCTGCTGCCTGGGAATCTGACAAGTCTGCTAACCTGCAGATCCAAGTGTAGGCCGAGCCAGCTGGACACCCTGGAGCAGTTTTCATTGCAGCCCCTTCACAAAACTGCAGCAGCCAAAAAGAAGCTTAATTGAACCACATCGCTAAAGAAGAAGAGGTTTGCCAGCACTGCAGGGTCTGCTGTGACCCAGCTACTCCCGGCTGTGCCGTGGCCTCCGGAGGATCTGCCGCTGCATCCTTGGCAGCGTGCTTTAACCACAGGCTGAGCCCTTGTGAATTAGCGTGCACGTGGCTGAAATTCACTTTTATTCCATTGCCTCTTCACGGGGTGAGCTCAGCCGGAGGTGAACAGGAAAACCAGCCTCTTAAACAGAGGAAATCTGAACAGAGAAATCCAGGATCTGTTGCTCTGCAGAAGGTGCTGGTTCTACCTTGCCTCTCTTGTTTCTTTAATTACATCCAGTCTCCAATGGCATCCACTGCAAAGAATATTCCTGCAGCCAAGCCAGGCAGTGCTAGGTTTGCAAACAGAGCATTGCCAGAAGGAACAAAAGTATTTTCAGCACGAGTGGGTGACGCCTTGTAACGGGAGTGACAAGGTGTGCAATATCACAAGGCATTACCCACTCCCACTGAACCTGCTTTTGGTCCTTCTGGCAAAGCTCTGTTTGCTTTTTGGGCCAGGTAGAATTTCCTGTGTTTCTTCTTCTTTGACCAGCGGAAAAGCAGACATCATCTGTGCAGTAAATCATAGTGGGTGTGTGGCTAATTTGTCTGCAGAAAAGAACAAGGCTATTGTCAGGAACGGGCCACCAGATCACTGAAACTGGATGACACACAGCTTCATTTCCCACCTCCACCAGTCCAGTTGATTCTGAGCAGGTAACCTGCAAGAAAATAGACTTTTACAACTGCTCCTGAATTTCATCTCACTTTTTAATAAGCTGGACTGCAACTCCATCTCCAGACATTCAGCCAGGCTTGTCAGCATGGAGTATCCTGGCTCAGTGCAGATAATACTGTGATGAGAGATGAGGTGGAAAAATGCAGAGAGAATCTGAAGGAGGAATGATTTTGGGGAACCAAACTATAATCCCCTTTCTGTATTTCTCTGATCCCAATTCCAAATGTGCATAATTTGCCTCAAGAGAAGGAAGCAGCCAGAGAAAGGAAGACGTAAATAATTTCCAGTAATAAACAGCAATCTCTGCTTATTTTAAATGTGCTTCCTCATGCACACAGTCACAGAGTGGATTTATTCAAAACCAATTCAAGGCCTAGGAGAAATTCTTATTTTTCACTCTGAGGGCTTTCCCCGCTTTCCCCCCCTAGTCCAGGCTGGAACAAAAATCTTCCTGGTGGGGAACTGCTGTTTACATCCCACCTGGGCTGGGCATCATCCTTTAAATCCACACTTACACAAAAGAATCCCCACAGTCTGAAACCCTGAACTTTGTGTTTATCCTAAACACACACACACATAAAACTATTTACATGGAGAAATCCTCTGGAAGACAACAGCCACAGGCAATGCTGATCTTTAGAACGGATGGCCAAGGGAGAAGCTGCAGAGTTTAAATGCACGCTGTTTCCCCCTGTAGTTTCTGAGTGCTATAAAAATGTTTGGTGTGTATTTCAATGGAAATGTGCAGTGCTGTTCTGTAGAATACCTTGAGCCAGAAGAGCTGGAGGGCCGTTAGAGATGGCAACGGAGTGCTGTCTCAGCTGTAGACTTCTCTCCAGCTGAATTCCCCCATACTCTGTGACAGAATCAGCACTTCAGATGCAATGTACAGTTTTTGTACAATTTTCATCTAGAAGTTTTCTTCCACTGCCGCTTTTTTTTTTTTTTCCCCTTTCCTTTTTTTCCTTTGCTTTCCTTTCTTTCCCTCTCCCTCGTGGAGAAAAGACACATTTGTCTCTGTCTAAAATTAAGATATTGTCTGTGTGATTCCTTCCTCTCTCCCTGCTTAAAATCTGCATTCCCAAATTAGGACTGGCATGATTTAATTAAGACAGACAGAAGAGAGAGAGAAAGCTCCAGAGAAAGGCTGCAGTAGGAGTAACAGGAGGAGAATTGTGATTTTTTTTTTTTTTTCCATTCCTGCTCAGGCATAATCTCCAAGACATGAGGCAGCACACATGCCTACTCAAACAAGTTGTTAGCAAACTAATTGTGCATTACAAGACTCAGCAGAGCCACGCTGTGCTCATTATGCCCCGTTTAAAGGTGGGTTTAGTGCAGTCAGAAGGCAAATCAAACATGCCTAGACTTCAGGCTGGATGGGGAAGAATTGCCTCTTTCCTTTTAAGAGGCCTAGGAGAAGCCATTTGCTTCAGCATCACCTTCCTGAAAGACTGGAATGCAGAGCCTGAACTGCCTCCCTGCTCAGCTCGAAGGGGCTTTGGAGTAAGAGACTCCTTCCTTCAGTTGTCCGGGAGAGAAAGGGAAGAAGGACTTGCTCAAGCAATCCATTCCCCTGCCCAGGCAGAGCAGCAGGCAACAAACAGCTAAAGGCACTCAGCCATGCTGGTAACGGATATTTGCCAAAAAACAAAACCCCAACAACCTTAAGGTGGACAGAAGTAAGAGGCAGTTTGAGTACATCCAGGAAGAACTTCCACAGTTATTAATAAACACAGACAGCACGTGCAGGAAGAACTGTATTGCCTGTGGGTGTGTGGTTAGAGCACGTGTATGAATATTTATCCCAAGAGTCTGAGAGACAGGGATTTTATCTCTTCTATTCTCATACAAACAGATTGTATTGATGAAAGACTCAAACAGATTTGTCATGAACAGCAGACTTCATGTCCAGCCCTGGGGATACAGCCGTTCTGCTCATTTCAAAAGGTTAAAAATTAATTTTGCAGGTTTGCATGACCTCACACTAGAACTACATCAGCCCTAACGGGTTTCAGAATCTCTTTGAGAAAAAAGAAAGTTCAGTTTAGCATCGCCGTTTTGCAAGCATTTGATACTTGAGATCCGGCCTTCCCCATTCTAGGCAGCATTTGTGAGGATGTTCTGGGTAGAACGTGAGGATGTTCGTACTCAGAGAGCTCAGCTTTAGCCTGTTAAATTCAGAACCAGAAATTTCACCTAAAACCTGGCTCCCTTAGCTATCTTCCTTCTGTGCATTCTTTCTTGCGTGTGTGCAACTTTTGCGGCGTGCTCTGTGGAGACTGCAGAGATCCCAGCGAGCGTCACTGCAAACTGCATTTTAATTGTGACTTGTCCCTTAAATACAGGCACTTAATACTGTTTTAGCCACTCCATGGCGTGAAAAGTCTTTTTTTTTTTTTATCAGATTGTTCTCTACTCAGCTACCTACATCCTCATATATTGGAATATAGGCAGGATTCCTTGACACGAGGAGTTCCATGCAAGCATCTGTGCTCACAAAGGCTTTTGGAGCTGCAAAATTCCCTTGCACAGCCCCTCGCAGCTGATGGTAGATATCTCATTTGTCGGTGCAAATGCTCAGAGGGCCCACATGGTTGATGCTCGTGGTCTAAAAAGATTCAGTACATTTGTTTTTCGTCCATTACATCATCATCGTCATCTTTCAGAAGTTCCCATCAGATCAACAACTCCAGTCAGAAAACAGGATATGTCCTGTTCTCTCCTCTTCCCCCCAGAGGAATTTCTAGCACAATAATCCAGACACGCTGCACTAAACGAAAAAAAAAAGCAAACAAATGCCCCCCAAAAACAAACAAACAAACAAACAAACAAACAAACAAACAAACAAACAAACAAAAAACACCCCCAAAACGGGCCCAGGCTGTTGTTTCTTTTCCAATACCTCATTATTTTCTCTTTCCAGAGGGTTCTTCTCAAAACTTTCCAGCTGATGGTCTTCAGCCCTGCGGAAACCACGCCTGTTATAGACAGCTCCAAGGCACAGGGGGCAGTCTTTGACTGCCATAATCCGCTGCATAAATGGCAACACCTTCACTCCTTCTCATAACTCACTGGATAAAAAGAAATCCTTTTTGCCTCCAGGCACCCTGAACACACCAGTCTTTTTGCAGGCGAGCTGGCTTTTCAGGTGGTCATCACAACATTTACAGGGGAAGCTCCCACAGCTCCTCATTCATTTCTTTATTTGCCTCCTGTGACCTTTTCCCAGAGAAACGGAGAATCCCTCTTCTCTCCTCTTTCTGTTTTCCTCTCCAAATGACACCGGTCATCTCTCTGTGCCTAATTATGCTCCAACCACGGCTGTTGCAAAAGCTTTCTCCCCTTGTATCTCCCACCATCTGGAACAGTCCTTTTTTTTTTTTTTTTTTCCTGTTGTCTCTTTCTGCCTCACCGCTTCTCCATTTCCAAATCTCATCTGAAAACATCTCTGCTCCCGTGCCTGTGCCTCTTAACCCCTCTCTCCCTCTGCCGTTGTGTATTTTTTAACTTTGATAAGTACCTTGGGATGCCATTCGTATGAAGCAAAATTTTACTGAATAAAGCTGTAGCCTGCACTCAGCAGAGCTTACCCAAGCCATTTGCTTTTGCACTTGCTCTTCAGTAAACCTGATGATAGCAAACAGCTTTTTGCTGATGATCACCCAGTAATTAGATTTTAATTTATTAATATTTATTTATTTATTTAATAAATAGCAAAC
>VZRN01000216.1:477042-565044 GCA_013397935.1 Dasyornis broadbenti
AGCTTTATGCCAATGACCACCCAGTAACTATATTTTAATTCAGTATTTATTTATTTACTTATTTAATAAATAGCAAACAGCTTTATGCTGATGGCCACCCAGTAATTATATTTTAATTTATTATTTATTTATTTATTTATATTTTAAATTGTATTTTGGGGTCCTCAGACACCCAGTGAGACAGACGTCATTTGCCAGTGGCTTTCTCACACGGCTCCTGGATCCTGAAAAATCCCTTCTGCATCCCTTGAATTCTGCACCCACTGTGGCTTGCTGATTTAGTAAAAACCAGCCCGCCCAGGGGACCTGCAGAGCAAGAGACGCTCTGATAAACTGCTTAGAAACTACTTTTAAATAATCACCACTCTTTTGAGAAAAGAAAAAAAAAAAAAAAAAAAATTCTTCCTGGAAAAATAAATAGTGAAAGAGGCTAAATTTATTGAATAAATAATTCACTGTGATTTATTCACTCAGCTTTAGCACGTACAGCTATTATATCAAAATACTCCCCTATCAAACATTTGATGCAAACCAACAACAACTAAAATCAGCAGTGGAGGAATGTTCTCAGCGAGCCACACCAAGGATTGCTCTGAAGCTTTGGCACAGTGGAACAGACATTTATTAACTCACAAACACGTGAAGCCTAATTCATTCCGTGTAGTAAATGGAATGCAGCGAATAAGATCTGGTGATTCCAGTGAGCATCAATTCAGCAAGGCTCAGGCCATTTCACTGCCATTCATGTCATCCCATTCCCTTTTATTGTTTTCCATGCAGTGCAGGGTTTTTTTTTCCCCCCCCTAAGGATTTAATTTCATCCATTTCTTCTTCTGTCTTTCGGTTTGATTTCATTCCCTGATTTCAAGATTTCAGTGAGTATAACTTTGGCTGCTTTCAGTCCTTTTTACTGCACTTTATTTCATCCCAACCCATTTTATTGCGTTCACTCCATTTTAAAATTTTCTTTTCTTTCCTTTTATCACTTGCATTTGGTTTCATCATATGTCCTTTCCCTCGTGTTTGTTCCACTCTGTCCTCTGATTTCAAGACTTTATTTCCTTTCACGAAATGAAATTCGTCACTTCGGGAAAGGAAATGAAATCTTGTGATTTCAATGACGATCAATTTGGCAACGTTTGGTCAATTTCCCTGCGCTTCATGTCATCCCATTCCATTGAATGATATTCACTCCATTTCCGAGGTTTCTTTTCCATTTTTAGCGTTCCATCCCACCATATGTCGCGTCCAGCGGCTTTGTTTCACTTCATTCCCCGATTTCGAGATTTCATTTCCATTCATGGCATGAAAATTCTTCATTTCAGTGAAAGGAAATGAAATCTTGAAATCAGAGAAGAAAGTGTAACAAATACTCTGGAAACGAGATAAGATAAAATAAAATACAATTAAAAAAAAAAAAGAAAAATATTTCAAAAATTAAATAAAAATATTACTGTGCAGAGGGAAGGCCAAAGCAGTTCCTAAATAAAATAAACATGACTTTCTCTTCTTTTGCGTGTCAGCATCTGGAAACGGTGTGAGAGTGAGCAGGTGAGCAGATCCGTGTACACAAAGTGTGGCGTTCCCCACTCAGCTTGGTCTCACTCCATCCAGAGCCAACAAATGCCAAGGCTGAAGAAATTTATCCCCTATAAAAATTCCTTCCGCCTTGGGGTTCTCCGTTTATTTAGCTCAAGATGCGGTAATTACCAGCTCATAAACAGGAAGTACACCCTGCAGTACTGATCCACTTAATAGAAGTTTATTGGAAAACATTGACCGTAACGATAACGCAAACAGATTTACAGCCCCGTTAAAAGAGGTTGAGTCCTCAGCAGCCACGACTCTGCCAAGCAGCTTCAGCGTGAGTTTTATCCCCCCTGTTCAGTGCTTCACAACCTTTTGTTCTTTCCTGCCTCTTCTCCAGATTCTGGTGCTTTCGGTGGTGATGCCACAACGGCACTTCAGCTGTCTGAAAATACAGCCCGGATAAAAGAGCCGTGAGTAAAGGCAACACAAGCTCTCACATCGTCATTCTGGTTCCTCGCCTTGACCTCTCTGACCACTTCACGTTCCCCTTGCTGGGCACACTCCTGCTGAGCAACCATCCTTCCCTTCAGAAGCAAGCAAAAATTACTTTTCTTGTTGAGAGCCATGAAAAATTAGAGCTATGAAAGTCATTTTGGACCACCTAATCTTAAAAAGAGCAGTGAGGAGGGAAATAGACCTTGGGAACAAAGATCGGCTCATTAGGGCAGCTTTGTGTGAAACCAGAGTAACAAGATGCTTAAACGCTGCTGAGGATCACAGCTTTGGTCTCTTTCCACTCAGTTCCTCCTTTTTAAAACACAAATTATTTCCCCACTTCCATAAGCGGATTGTGAGGATAAATCCATGGAGATCATGAGATATTTGGATACCACAGCTAAGAGGATCAAGTGATTGCTGTGTGTGTTTTCTTAAACTGTTTCGGGGTTTTTTTCAGTGGCTAATATCATATCTTCAGCCAAGCTATGTAAAAGGAAAATACATTTCTATTTCTATGAAAGCTTCATCCTAATTTTTTGTTGCTGTTTCACAACCTGAAATATGTTTTTGCATTCTTTGCAGCATTCTCACTCTTGTACCTAGATGTTTCCCCTAAGTCCTATGGGTAACCACTTCTGTCTTTCATTTCCTCAGTTCTCATTAACACCCTGTGGCAATGAGATCTGCCAATCAGTTTGTTGTTTTGCAGGAGAAGGATCTGGGGTTTAGCAGATTCAAATATTTTGCCTTCCATATTTGCAATCTATCCTTTTATCTTTGGGCACAGACCCATGTTCATAACTTCTTTAATTGACATCTTGGTATTTTGTTTAATTTAGTCCAACCCACTTGGTGCAGACAACCTTTCCTTTGTTGACCTTACATTTGCTCAGTTAATTTTATTCACAAATATGATGTTACTGCAACTTTTGAGACACTCAGCCGCTCTCAGTTGGGTTGGTTCTATTTTATTTGCTATTTATTGATCTATTTATCTATTTTATTTATTTATTTATCCAGTAACCTCCTCTGACTGTCTGGGGGTTATCTGGCTCTGATGCTGAGGGAACACGTCCTCTCCTCTCCTCTCTGCAGCTTCCATCTGCACCAGGAGAGGATGAGCAGGAACTCCTTGCTCAGAACGCACACGTGCTCTTTTCTCCCTCTGCAGAATTATGGCAGTCACTGCTGGAGATCGTCGGCTGTAGATTCCGGAGTCAGAAAATCAGCTAATTCTGTTGTTTGCACTAAGATCACCAAAGGGAAAAAAAAAAAAAAAAACCAAAACCACCCAACAACACCAACCTGAACTCCTGCTCAAAAGGAGCACTAAGAGTCAAAAAACAGAGCTCATTAAAGTAATATGCTAAATAAAGCCAATGTACTCTCTCCTGTTCCAATGAGCTTCATGAATAATGGATAAACAAAGCTTCATCTGCTTTAATTAATCTGGTTTCGAAATTCATTTGACCCAACACAGAATTAGCAGTCATTTTAGAGCTTTGGTTCGTCAACAGGTTCAGGCCACATAAAGAGAGTGTGTTAGCAGAAAGCGCTGTAAACTGCAAAGGGCAATATTTTATTCCTTGAAGTAAAGGGCCTGGTTTTTAAAATGAGGGTGGGAAAACCCCGCCACCAGTTTCCCAGAGAGGTGGTGGATGCCCCATCTTTGGAAACTTTCAAAGTCAAGGTTGGACAGGCCTGAGTAACCCGATCGAGCTGAAGATATTCCTGCTTATTTTAGGGGAGTTGGACCAGATGCCCTTTCCAAGGACTCTTCCAGTTCAAACCATTATATGATTCTGTGAATTCCCTTTTTGTTTGGGTTTCTTTCCTTGGGTGTTTCCAATTTCTTTCTGGAGCGACATCCACCGAGTCTGGACTATTCCATAAACTATCTTCTTGGAACAAGAGAAGGCTGTTTTAAGACTCTCACATATATTCCATTTCTCTCTTTAAACTTGCCCTTCAGCAAAGGCATATTTTTTTTAGATTACTATTATTTTTAATTCCAACCCCTGTTGTAGGAACTTTCCCCAAATAAATCTTTGTAGTCCAAGGCTTGTGCTCCCAGTCTGCTCTCTGGAGACTGTGTTTCCTAGTAACCAACATCCCTGTACTGGGAGCTCTTGCACATTTTTCACTACATCTTGAGAAGGGGGAAAAAAAAAAAAATCAGTTTTATTCAATAAATAGATCCTGACAGCAAAAGTGACCTAGGCGTCAAATAAGCAAGCTAGGAAAGAGTGTGCGTGCTATTTCTATAAAGCCAAAACAAGGAGGGTGACATGGGGCAGTTTGCTGAGGAAAAACTGAAAGCAATGTCAATTATTTGGTGATCAATATTATAAAACAGGAGTTTTCAGAAAGGACAAGATACCAGGACCCTGGCTTACAACTGGAAGCCTGTTATGGCATTAGTAGAAACATAATGTTAAAGGCAATTTTAAAGGGAAATGTGAAATGGACTTCAGAGGCAGAAGAAAACATTTTCCTGAAGTCTGAGAGTTATTTCCCCTCTCCAACCCCTAAATATTTCCGGAAGGCAAAAAAGGCCAATTTCAAAAGCGATGTTGCATTTGACATAAGACATTGGCTCGTGGCTTTCCTTTTCATCTCTTGGGTGTTGGGCCTGTTTTGGTAAGCAGCTCGATGTTCTCCGAAGAACTAAGGACCATTTCCCTGCTCCTCCTGGTGGAGACAGAGGAGGGTTTCCATGCTGGGACGAGATCCAGCAGAATCACGCCAGAATATTAAACCACTGCATTCACTCCAGATTAAGAGATTTAGCAGGTATCCCAAATTATTAACTATGCCCCACACCAGAGTGCCCTGGTTTCAGCACAGATGGAGTTGTTTTCTTCCCAGAGATCTGTGTTTTGGATTTCAGATGAGAATAATGTTGCTGGCGCAGCGATGTTTTAGTTGTTGCTAAGCAATGTTTACTCTAAAACTCAAGGACTTTTCATCTTCTTGCACCACCCCAGCAGTGAATGGGCTGGAGCACACAGGAAGCTGGGAGGAGGCACATCTTATACAGCTGACCCTAACTGGCTCTGAAGGACAAGAATTTTAAAAATTATTACTTTTATCATCATCATCCTCACTTCCTTTTCTGAACTATTAAACTGCCTTTATTTCAACCCACAAATTTCACTTTTTTTCCCAGTTCTGTCCCTTATTCCACAGGGTTGGAGCAGGGAGTGAGCAAGGGACTGTGTGGTGTTTTAGCTGCCTGTCGGGTTAAACCACAGATCAAACCACAGAAAAAGAGCCCAAAGTGTAGGGTTTGGGAAAAGAACATCTCCACTGTTTATTTTTACCATATTCAGTGGGACAGGACTGTAGGCACAACTTGAGCTCTTACATTTGTTGTTATTTACAAACTCTGGTAACAGGAATGTTAAAGACGTTTATAATTCCTTTGACAATCTACTTTAAATATGGACCAATAATTGTGTTATAAAAGTTATATCCGAAAACATATTTTCCCTTTTAAATAGAAGTGTATCTCTCTGCAATAGATGTACTTTTCAGTTCTTCAATTGAATTGTTCTTTATTATTGCTTGCACATCTGTCAAAATTATGGTCTGAATGTGAGCAGTAAATCTTACGCTAAATTCTCTTAACTTTGGGATTGTTTTCTAGCTGTAAGGAATGACCCTTGGGAAGAGAAGTTTAATTCAATCTACCTTTGGATAACACGCTCCTGCTACATGTAATACAGACAGATCACAAAAAAACTCCAAGTTCTTTATACAGACAAAAAAAAATTGGTTTGCATCCAATTCAGTTAATTCTCCAGCAGGGATTCTCAGTCTGTTTTGAATTACAGTCCTGTTTTGCAGATGGATGATTGTTTCTGTTGCAGTGAGTCCCAATGCTTTCCTCCACAGACAGCGTGTCTGTTATAAAGGCGCTACATGAAGCAGATGGATTTTTATTATTATTATTATTATTATTATTTATTATTAGAATTAGCTCTTTGAAGGCAGAGCCTGAATCCCAACTTGAGTACAAGCCTCTTCAGTCCACTGACGGATCAGAGGATCAGAGCTGCCTTGCAATGTAACTCACACTCGTGTTCAACCAAACTGAAGTGCCCTCACTTTCCGTTCCAGTTGGCAAAACGCAAAATTCCAGCTCCACCTGCTCCCTCCAGGGCTCCCAAGTGCTGTGAGCTCCTCACCTGCATTGACTTCCTGGTTTCTTTGTCACAACGAGTTTAGGTCCATGAGGAGATCAACCACACCAAGTGCTCTTGCTTGCCTTTGTAAAGCTGGTTACGGTGCTTTCGGAAAGCTCGCGCACCAAACCGATTCCGATAGATTTGGAAAAGAGCAATGCTGGAGGTGAATGGAAAAACGATTGGCAAATGACAAGATGTTGATTTAAATAATGTGGCTGTGTTGGACTCTCACACGCCTTCAATCTCCAGCAGGCACGAGGAGGGGAGAGACCCTCAGCTGAGGACAGCATTCTCATGAAATATGCACCAATCTTTGCAACACCAACTCCTATCTCGTTTGCTAATGCCAGAAAATACCTGTGCAAGCGCTGGGCAGCACAAATGGAAACGCTCTGTCACGGGGCAGAGCTGGCACTCTCCCGTGAGATGCTGCTGAGAGCACAATGGGTGCTCTGGCTCCTGCTCTGGACGTCTCGTGAGGTGCGTGCAGACAAGTTGTTTTCAGAGGCCGTTTCCATGGGGATGCTCTGGGACTTCCTTATTACGTGAGTTAATCAAAATTATGTAAAGGTATGAATTATAAAGTAGATTAGTTTCATCTGTCTTCAAACTGTCCTCCACTTAAAAAATAACATGCCAAAGGCCTGGGGGACGGGATAATCATCTACAAGCTTATTGTGTTTGCTGTTTTTACAACTCCCTGCATAATGGGGCTCTAGCCCATGACTGAAGCTGCCACCCAGTAAAAACAAACAAAAAAGTTGCTTTCTCTATAGTCACAGCTATTAAACATTAGCATGAGAGGGATTATCTATGGCATTCAAGAAGAGCACGATGAGATGAAATGAGAATGGATGATTTTCAAAATTATTTTCCTAATATAATGATAAAGAACAATTCCCTCAGCAGTGAGCCAAATCCTCACCCCAACAAACATGGAACAAATGCTGGAGATGACTGTTGGGAGTTTCCAGGAGGTTTTGGAAGTGGGATACACGGACAAGTAGAAAACCGTGGAATACATAACCAAGCTTTGGCAGCTCTCAAAGGTTTAGGGTCCCTGAAAGGACAGTGCTTCCTCTGGAGTCACAGGTATGGCCGCTCCTCCAGTGCGTCCCTGGCCTGAAGAGTTCTACATTTTTCCTGCTCACATATGCCAGACACCGTGGATTCACCCACCTGACAGGCCTCCTATGGAGTCCTGGAAAGCACAAGCCAGCGAAATTCCTCTGCTTACAGCACAATCCTAGCTTACAGCAAATTCTCCAGACCTTCAACAGGAAGCCCAGGTGCCTCAGCAGCCTCTCCTTGAGGCTCAGAGCGGAGGCAGAGCTGTGTCTCGGTGGCCCGAGCAGTCTGCTTTGCTCTGCAGCCACTTCTGCGTGCACGGAGCTCTGCCATGCTTGAGCGCAGGCTCTGCCATCTGCTGCCGGCTGTGGACGGCCCGTTTGCTGCTCCGCTGGTCGCTGATCACCGATTAGAAAAATTGGCCAGAGCCAGTCCTCAAGGGAGAAGGCCAAAAATGTGCACAGGCAGGCACTGAGGCACTGCGCTGAGACAGGCTAAGAGGTCACAGCAATGGCACTGGGCAGGGCTCCAGGTTATCATCTTATTTTTTCTGTGTTTCTAAAGGTTTAGGGGTAATGATTGCCACAGCATCATGTGTTGGGGGAATGTGGGTTGCTGCTGGATAAAAGGCAAGGAGAAGCAGCGGAACGTGTCTTAGATTTTGGCATCAGAAGCAACATTTTTTAACACTTTGCAATTCACTCCCACTTTTCCTTACACTCTCTGGACTTCCTCAGTCTACTGGGGGGACTTCTGATCTCCGTGTTGGACAGGGAGGCTCTTTTCAGGGCGTAAGAAATCCCCACGCTCACCTGGAGTCACAGTTGCCCCTGCAGGGAGCACCGTGCCAAGCCCTGTGTGCCACCGAAGGAGAAGAATAAAAGAGAAAATGATGGTGCGAGGATACCAGGCTCCTGCTGTCGTGAATCCTTTCACTGCACAGGTGGAGTGCAGGAGCTCAGACGGTTTGGCGTGACATTTCCAATCCCCCTTTGTGCGCATCAAGCGCTGAACATCCCAAAGAGAGGGCACCCAGCATTCCAGACCCTTTCCGAAAATACCAGCTCCGTAACCTGCCTGTGCCTCAGTTTGCCCAGCTGAGAAAAGGGCAGATGATGAATCCATGATTCAGTTTAATGTATTCATTTTTAAAGTGCTTGGAGAGCTGCAGAAGAAAGATCCTTCATTCTGTGAAAACTCTGAAAGACAGAATTACAGAGAATGTTATTTGATTTCCTAATCTCCCACTTAGCTATGAATTTCTCCTTGCAGTTCCTGCAGCAATTCCGCAGATACTCGATTAGCTAGAAGGTACTTCTTAGAAAGGCTTTTGAGTGTGATTTAAAGTCTGCAGATCATCACAGGCTCCACTGTATTTCTTTTATAAATACTTTAGGGTTAAGCAGTTAATTAGTTAAGTGGAAAGCGGTTAAGGGTTAATTACATTCATTTCATAATTCCTTTAAAATGTCTTCTCCCCAGTCTGATCTTTACTTCACCTCAGAACTAAATTACCATGTATTAATCCTCAAAGTTATTTCTAAAAACCGTGTGGCTATCCACAGAGGCTATTTCTAGGTGACTAGAAACGGATCACTTACACAGGAAACAGGGGGGTTTTAATGTGCTAAAGTTCAAACGTACATTATTGTGCACGACAAAAATATCCCGTTGCTTATGCTAGCTGCTACACAATATGGCGAAACACTAATTAGGAAGTTGCCCGTACACCCACAACTCATCAACACATCTCAAGCCACCAAATGGATCAACCGTTTCAGCCCTCACCGCGAGCAAATTCTTCTGCTCCACCAGCTTCGCACACTCTGAGAAAACCCATCACAGTCTGACATGGCTTGATGTACCCTGGGATGTGTTTTCTTTCGAAATAGGTGCCACACACTTAATAAACAATGTGGAAAGTCAACGGGAGAAATTCAGCGGAGCATTTCCATTGCAGCACAAAACAAGAAGCAAGGGAAAGGCTGTGGGAGGTGTAAATAGTGAGTGATGGAGAATTATGCAGCACTGGAAGACTGATCTGAACCTGTTAACTCTTTCAGACTTCTTATTTTGGTTTTGTGGGGATTTTTTTTTCTTCTTAGAGAAGCAGCACTTTTGCAAAGAATGTGTAACACTAGTCCTTATTTTTGTTTTTTAAAATTTGTTTGCCACTTTTTTCCTAACACCAGTATTTTTTTTTTACTTTGGCTTTTACATTTCAGCATTTTTTGAGTGGTGTTTAGCACACACATCTCAATGAACAGCTGGAAGCTATTTGCAAGTGCCATATTCTCCTCTGCTGTATCAAGCCATGAATCACTGGCTCCCACAGGAGCAGCTACTGATACGAGTTTCATCCGTGGTGTAAATGTGTTATTTCCCTGTGTGACTGCTTCCCAGCGACAGCAACAGGTTCTGGGCAAGCCTGCTGTAAAGATCAATGAATCAGGGGCACACTTAATGGAGAATTCCACTGCAGTCCTGGCAGACCAGCAAGAAACAATTCAAAAAAGTACTGACGCTCTTTTTCCTAAGTCAAACCATGTTTTTCTTCCCAGTGGCTTGAAACAGACAGTCAGTAGATCTGGTTTTGAGAGAAATACTTGCATGGCGACTTCTCACCGAGTTTCATGCAGAAATCCCAAATTACCTGGGCTGGAAAGCAGCAAGTGGATAGAATCACCTTGAAAATAAGACGGTGGTTTGGAAGATTGAGTGCCGCTATCAGCTTGGAGCAGTGAACAAGGCTGATGGTAATTTCTTCACTTCAGTCAATTTTTAAATAAAGCTCAAATATTTTTCCTCAGCTGGAGCTGGGATTGTTCAAAGTAGTTCCACATCTCTAATCTGATGTCAGACTTAGGGATTCCTTGTGGTCATACGGATGTGAGATTTATGAACGCCTTCTCTACTGGTATTGTCCTGATATTGCTGTACCCTATATAAAAACCTTCTTTATCGTCTTTCAGGCAAAACACAAGTTTACGTTCACCAAGATTAAAGCAGTGATAAGAAAAGGGAATTAAATCTGTATCATCATTACGCACAACTTTAATAACACCCCCAGACCCATTCAGACAAATCACCTTTGGCTTCACAATTCAAGGTGCTCTTTGCAAAGAATTTTTCTGGGGTGACCCCGCCAGCCCATGAAGACAAAAAGGAGCTTTTTGCTGGGATGCTTAGGGTGAGCTGTGACCAGCAAGACTGGATGAAGGTCTAAAACCAGAAGTGCTGGTAACAGAGTGACCCTGAGGGTCAGTGGCCATCATCTCGGTTTGCACACTAGCAGAGCCTGTGGGAAAGGCTCATCTGCTTTCTGCTCGGAGCTGGTCACTGCAGATTGCCTATGGTTTCTTTTACAGACACCACATTATCCATAATTTCAGTGGGAAAAAATCATGGATGATGCCACTTCGAGTTCCCACACAGGAGAAAATGGTGAGCTGTGCAGGGCTGGAGTAATAGAAGCATGAAAAGAAGGAGAAGCAGGAGAAGAAAAGCATTTCGTTCCTAGCAGTCTAAGTTAATAAAAGCACCAATTTGTCTGAGTTTTGGTGCCATTTAATATCAATATTAAAATTTCCAATGAAATGCTAATTTTTCCCTTCCATCTCTTCTAAGCATATCCCCCTCAGTAAATCAACTTTCGTTAAGTAGCAAACACGATTTGAACAAAAGCTCTCAGAGACAGAATTTATGTAGAGTAAAGTTGACTCAATTTCTCAGTAATGGAGATGAAAAAGCACTCCACTGTCTTTTTGAAACATGATAATGATGCTTCCTTGTCTTCTCCCCTGCATAAAAGCATTTAAAGCCATAAATACTGGGTCTTTGTAATGGATGCAGCATTCTAGCCTTCCAGAGGTCTTTTCTTCAGGAGTAAAACTATTTTGATATATTGCCTTTTGCTTTTCCTTCCTGTTTTCCCTCCAAAAATCAATGCTAAGTTTCATGGTTTTACTTTTTTTAACACACTTAAGGTGTCCATCAGTAAGGTGTCAGTAGAACAAAGGGAGCATGTAGGAATGCTCGTGAGGAGCCTTTATACAACAGAAATCATCATTTTTTCCCCACTTCGATGTGCTAAAAGCCAGCGAGAGAGGCTGCCGAGCCCTCTTTCCACCTCTTTGTAGGGAAAAGTGAGAATTGGTGCTCACACTGCTTGCCTAGAGATCAGCTTCGCTGCTAATTCTCGTGCCATTTCTGCGCCATGCCACCCCAGTGATGGGGATCTTGTTTTCCACAGGGCTTGCACACATCTTTGTCCCAAGGACCTGCTAAAAGCTGACCCAGAGATGAAATAACCACCATCGACTCTGTTTTATGAATTCACTAAACGTTGTGAATAAAGATATGGATTTTATTGTCAGGCTGCACAAACAGGGTCCTTGCTGAGATATTGGAATTGATGCTGGCTGAATCTGAAGTGGCTGGAGAAATAAGGAAACGTGGGAAGCGGCTGGTGGTTGTTTCAGAGATGTGAGAGGAGACCCCGGTGATAAATCATGTGTTGAAACAAATGAGAGTTAACAAAAGCCAACAAATTGGCTCTGATTTACCCTCCATGGGAGGATATAGATCTGGGATTTTTTGGGGGCCCAGAGGGTCTTTCACTTTATATTTCTTGTCTTTCACTTTGTATTTCTTATCCCCACCACAGCAGCTCCTCACTGCTGCCTGTATTTCACATGGGACGGACACAGAGAACAGGAAAGGCGGGGAAGCACTGCATGCAATAAACCAAAGGAATGAAGAGGAGAGCGTGGATTAAACATCACCTGTTAAAGATGAAGTCATCAAGAATGATATATGAGACATAACGTCACACTCCGAAGTTCAACAGCTCAAATGAGGAAATTCCTGGGAGTGACTGGCGAAAGCAGGCTGGCTGTGAGCCACCAGCACGAGAGGAGCGAACGGGATCTCAAGATGAATTGAGGCAAGGGTGACACCAAGGAATACAGCCTGGTGGCGTGTCCAGTCTTGGCTAGCTGTGATGTAGGTGGATTAATTTAAACTAGAATCGCCACAGAAGCAGATTGCGAAACCACAAGGGACTCTAAAGGCTTTTCCTGCGTAAGACAGGAATCAAGCCTGGCTGGTTTAGCTCTTATTTAGGGCTGATAGAGAATGTGGTTGCTGCCCAGCAATGCATCATGTGGATAAACACTGTGGGAAGGGAGACTGCTGTCTGCCAAACCTAAAGGATATCAATACAAGACCAAACGGATTTAGAGGATGGCCCCTCATCAGCAGTGGGACGGAGGAAAGGAAAAAAAACCTCAACCCTTGCTTGGTGCTCGATTATCCAATCTATAAAAAGGAATGATGGCCTGCTTGCAAATGATGGATGCAGGGCAGATTAAATAATTCAGGTGGCTTTCTGTCCAGCTTCCTCTCTGCTCAGAAAATCGAAGAGAAACAGATAAGGCTCCTTCTGCTCCTCATGCATCAGTAAATTCCTTCTGCTGCCCCTACCACACAGCAAACCACACGTGCCCACTGGCTTTCCTCAAGACCCCCGAAATCTGGTTTCTTACAAAAACTCCTTGTCGATTTGCTGCTACAAACTCTTTTTTTCCTGGAGAGCTGAAGAAGAGCCAAGGATCAAATGAGGTCCCTGGGATCAGCGCTCTTTGTTTCAAGGAGAGCGTAGCAGAGCTGCTTTAAAGAAATGACAAAGAGTGAGAATAGCCTGTAAATGCACCGTGATTTGTAGAGCCAACTCAAGCATTTGTGTGTGAGTATTCCATTGTCTTCCAAAACTGAAGGCGTTGGTGAAGGTCAAGAAAGCAAATTCAGCACAAGTATTTCACAGGCAACAAGAAAACATCTTAAAGAAAAGTAGCCATCCCAGTTTAATGCACTTCAAAATTATTTAACCATCAAGTCCAAAACCAGAGAGAGTGACACCATAAGAGTTGAGCTACCAGGCCAACAATCGCCAGCCCACAGTCTAATTTAAACTGTTTAAGAGGACATTTCTTATTCTCCGTTCGTCACAATACAATAAGCAATGGATACTTGATCAATTCCACAGTCAAAATCGAGATATCTTTTTGATAACTGTTGGCTGTTTTCTCCTCCTCTTTATCTCTCATCCATGAAAACCTAAGTCTGCTGCTGTTTCTAACATAACTCTTGACATGGACAAAAGAACAACATACAAAGTTTCTAGAAGAATAGCCCATCTACCTGCAATATTTATTGGTTTTTCTGCCTCTGGATGGGGTGATCTGACATTTTGATGAATGGATGAAAAGGCAGCCTGTTTTCACTGGTTCATTCGTATTTGCCTCTGGTGAAACTCTGTGAACTAACACCCTATCACAGCACCTGGAAAAAAAAAAAAAATTGGAAAAACCAAATTTCTGTCTTCAGTGAAAGCCAACCTAGAGAAACCAATTTCTCTAGCTAGGACAGAAATGGTTTCCTAATGGACTGATTTCCATCAGGAGTTTGGTTTCCATTCCTGTGCTTGTGGCTTGTCTAACCCGCGTTATTTGACACACAAGAGTAATGAGATGATCATGGTGTATAAACACGCCAGAAGAGCACGGTCCCCTGCCTCAAAGAATATGCTGTCGAAACGGAATAAGAAACAACAGGATTTTCACTTTTGAGACACGGTTAACATTCTCTTTTGTCAAAAAATAAATATGGACTATCTGAATTCCACAAGGAGAGCTTTGCATGCACGCTAATCGTGGAAGGATAAACATTATTTTCCAAGAAATGACCTACGGGCTTTAGGAGCACTGCCTAATCTTATCTGAGAAATCTTGAGAGTCCCAAGAGCTGTGAGTGTCCTGCCCATTACAGCTCAGTTGATGTGGATACTCAGGTGGAGAGAAAACATAACTGTGAATCCTCATCCTCAAGGGAACAGGGAACTGAGTGGGTCTGTCTCAGTGAAGCCTCCCTTGCCACCCTGTCCAGATAAATGTGGAACTTGCTGGGCTACACCTCTTGAGTTCCAGCTCCTCTTTCCTCCTTTAGAGACCGAAACCAGGCTCCGTGGCTGGGTGCTTCTCAAAAGAGAAGAGTTTTGAGTGCACTGCCGTTGTAAGAATTCTGAGAAGGAAACCCTCTTTCACAGGGATTATTTCAGCTTGGCAGCAGGAGGGTGAAGTGCCCTCGTTTCCGCAGTGTCGATTCAGACAGACCATCACAACACTTCTGCCACCGTGAAGGGATGTGCTTTGCATAGGGCACAAAGCGTTACCTGAATGGTTTTCAGCAAAGAAAAACTGAATTTTACGTTGGCCGAGGGTTTGTGATCTTCGTTCTTCAGCACAGAGAGGGAAGACAGGAAGGAGCAGGGTTCAGGAAGAGAGAGCCCTGGAGATCTGGAATTCCTGCTGCCACCAGCACCAGTGACTGCTGCTGTTTGCTGGCTCTGCAGAAGGTTCTGCCCAACATCATTGACCCTCCCAAAAATGGCCCACATTTCCTCTCTGGAAGAGGTCAGTAGGAGTAGAGGAGCTTTTGTCAGATATCAGTCAGGTGTGAAAGCAGCAGGGATCTTCAGACGTGTTCCTTTCCAATGGGAAACTGGGCAGAGGAAAGAGCCAAGGCTACCAGAAAGCTGAGGATCATCCATTGCTCGAGCCAAAGCTTCCTGCACAAGCGAGAAACGTGAAATCTGCTAAAATCTGAGCCTGACATAGGACACAGCAGAGAATCCAAGGAGAATTCCACAGGCTTGTAAGAAAAACAGCATCTTTCATTCTGGTGCTGACAGAAGTATTTGGTTTTGTCTTTGCCAAGGCAGATACTCCATCAGACTCAGGAGCTGGGCTTTTCAGAAGCACCGTTCACTCTTGTAGTGTTTGCATTAAAATAGAAAGCACAGACCTAAACTATTCCAGCAGGCAAAATTTATAAGGCACATCATCCTTTTCTGGGCACAAAACGGCTCTTAAATGAGGTGGTGAATCCCTAATTTAAAAAAATGAAAGAAATAAAAAGAAAATCACCAAAATTGTGACTGCCCTGCATATCCACACACCTGCCCAAGTCAATCTTTTATTCCTCTTCCCGGCCAGACCTTCCTTTTCATCCAATACAGCCCCCAGACACCTTCATTACTCAGAGACCTTCAATTTATTACGTGTGGGCTTTATTTAAAAAAAAAAAAAAAAAACCTGCAAGAAGCAATTTCGCAAGAAGCAGCAATTAAATTAGCTGGTAAAGCCCCAGAAACGCCCAAGGCTTGTCGCATCCTCCAGCAAATCAATGATCACCGGCTCTCATTTGTGCCACATTTAAGCCGCGTGTCCTCGCGCCAGCTCAGGCTCGCCTCACCGCCAGAATTCAGCGTGCAAAGGCAAACGGAGCCACGAGCAAGCTGTGCAAACCCTGGCGGCATCAGCGCTCCCAGCCCTCACAGGAGCGAGGTGTCCTTTGCACCCTGAGCTTTGCAAAGCCTCACCATTTCTCCTGGAAATCTGTCACCGCTGCTTGCTCCGGAGCATGGCCCCGTCTGTACCCGCTCCTCTGTTAAACTCAGGTTTTTTTGAAAGCGTTCGATTTATTCTGGAATGACAATTGGCTTGAAGGGAAAACTAAAATCGACTCGCGGATATTTTCCAGGCTTAAAAATAGCACACAGGGACCCACCCATGTCCAGCAATGAGGTTTCGTGGCCTGAGTTTGACCTGGAGTTGCCGGTGAGGCGCGGGATGGTTATGAAATTTTTGGCAGTAGCGGAACGTTGATCAGCTTGAGGCTAAGGGATCGCTAATGAAAAATTCATGCCTAAGAGCATTCCTCCTGACTTTCTGTCTTTGCATTCTTTTAGAGGGCATGCTGAATGCTTGCTGGAATCCCATATAATATCTGTCCATCAGATGGTCATTACCCTGGCCTGCTCACTGCCTTTTCCCGTTGAGTTCACGCTCTTGCAGCATGCCTGACTGGATTTTCCCCTGTATTTATGCTTTAGTGGAGCAGTCATCTCCAGGCTATTGGATTTCAGCATTTGAATAATATTAATTATTTATAACTTCAATTAAAAATGAATGCTTTGTGTGCTGTCCTGGATGCCTGCTTACACTCCCAGACTTTTGAAATATGAAATTTATAAACTCGGTGGTAAGTTTGAATTTTCTTAAGCTTCCAAATGTGCAGACTGGGTGCTGGGAATGCTGATTTTGGCTTAGGGAACACAAATCAGTCCAGTGTGCTCTCCCTTTAATAGGAGAATGGGAAGACTTTAAAAGGATTTAGACACAATCTCAAATTTTTGGGGACCTTTGAGGAACAGAACACGGATTAAAGGTGTCATGGGAAGGTTGGGAATCCAGGTGTCCATGACTGGATACAGCACAGAGGTGAGTAGGACTGGTGTGTAATGAATATTTCCACGAGAGAAAAAAAAAAAAAAAAGAAGAAAAAGAAAAAAAGAAAAAGGACAGAGAAATGAGAGTTTTCCTAAGAACGACAGACTTCTGTTATCCTTTGGGGAGCAAGAGCTGGGATTGGGAATTGACAGTGCAAAATTTGTCTGTTTTGTGGGCAGCACTCAGGGAGGGACAGAATTGTTTGCAATGTTAAATTGAAACGCTCTCCAAAACCTTGCTCTGTCAGAAGCCTGCGTGGCACTCAAAGATTTCCACTCCTCCTATAAGACACTGAATTTTTTTTTTCTCATCTGAGGCCTTTCTGAAACAGATGGTAAATCCCAGCGTGCCATGTAAAATTAGAGCGGAGAACTGTCTCTGGAAGAGAATGAGCACAGAAAGGTCTTTATTAGTGCCTGCTGTCCTTCTCCTTTTTACTGTAAACCTGTGTAGGCTCCTGGGGAGGACACAGAGCTGCAGGGCTGAGCATTTCTGACGAGATGGAGGGCGAAGGAGCAGTTTGATTCTGGCATCCAGTAATGCTGAGAAAGTTGTTCCTAAACCAGTGGCACTGGCTGGGTGAACCAGAGCAGCTCTGCTCACACGTAAAGCAGGAGGTTTGCTGGAAACTGCTGCCAGGGCTGGGCATTTCTGATGTCCAGAGTTGGAAGTGTCACCTGGAGAGCACAGGCAGGGCTCCAGGCCAGGCCAGGCACGGCGTTCACGGTATCTCTTGACGCAAGGACAAAACCCTCGATCTTCCCTAAAAAACTCTGCGTGCAACTCGGCTTTACTGCCTGAGAACCAGCAGAGCATCACTGGCAGTGCCACAGAGCCCTCCACAGCCGGCCAATGGTGCTTTGACTGGCTACAGTCACCTTTGCTGGCCAAATGGCTACTTTGCTGCTTGGACTGGTCAGTGTTTGTGCTCGGGCCTTTTGACATGTTCTGGCTGGGATGAAATGACTCTCTGCAGAGATACGGAATTTTTTCCCCTGCTTTATGGGCCATCCTTTCAGAGCAGACGGGAAAGGCACATACAGCATCGTATCCGCAGCCTTTTAAAGAAGCTGCAAGAGAGGGAAATTAGCATCAAGCCTGGTTATAAACAACATATGGAGAATAAATCTCCATTAAGCAAAGCTGAGGAGGAGGAGGAGGGACTAAGGGGACAGCTTAGCCCAATAGCAGGAAAGATCGAGCTTTAAATGCTCTCCTGGACAAGCTCATGTAGACTAATTAGCTACCTCATGAGCTGGCTAAAATGCAAGAGCGGGCACTTTTTTGTTAAGCATAATCACAGAAATGTATTTTCCTGCCTCATCTCATGACTTAATACTGCGAGTCTGGTTTTACCTAAGGCTGTATTCTCCCGCTCTCAGCCTTAAACTTGGTCGAGGGACAGGGGTGCCTAAATAATCTCTGTGTGCCAGGCCCAATTCTCCACTGGAAATGAAATGTTAAGTTCAGAAACCAGTCAGGGGTGTGGAATCTCTAGGATATTGCTGGGAGAGGCAGTAAAAGCACCAAATCATGCCAGATATACCTGGTAGCTTCTCTTATCGTGAGCCTTTTTGGCCAGGGACAAGGAAGGAACCCAGGTAGCCACCATGAGGCCCCTGCAGAGGAAAAACCAGACCTGCTAGCGTGGAGAAATGCCTTCACTCCTGCTGCACAGAGAAAAGCAATCAGCGCAGGGAATTTGCCTTAATGCAGTTTTACATTTAAGTGTCCAATTTTGCCCAGGGAGGAGGTGCCTGGGGATTTCCAATGCATCTGTTCTAAGAGGGTGGGCAGAGGGAAATCACTTTAATTAAAGTAACAGGAGTGCACTTTGAACCTTTACAATCCGATCAAACTGGAACAGAAGGAGGAGAGTGGGGGGAGCCACAATGGAAAGGATTTATAAAATATAAATCATAAAGCAGAGAGGAGAGAACATAACAAATGGCAGGCCAGGTGCATCTTTCCTAAGTGGTGCTGAATTTAGCCCAAATCCCTCATGCTTTTTTTTCCCCTTGGCCATCTGAACAGATGTCTGTAGCCTTCAGACAAATTATAAAATATGGAGGGAGGAATTCTGCTCGGTGCTGTTGCCTTGCAAAAAAAGTCCCAGCTGCTGGTTTTTAATGTGTTTACTTCTAGTGCTCAGGAACTAGAGGGAAAGAACACAGTGAGCAGCTGGGGTTTGTAGGGGACAATGGGCTCTTCCATCAACACATTTACTCTTCTTCCACTTTCCTCTTAACCTCTCAGTGAGCTCTCAGCTTTGCTTTCCCTCGTGTTGTTTTAAATCTAGGCAGCAGGGAGAATAAAATGCTCTTTTTCTTATGAGTGTCCATTTTCCTGCTCCCCACGTTTACCACCCTAGGAGGAAGGTCACACCACAACTCGCTGAAACACTCGCAGACAGAGCGGATTCCGTGCAACACCTTTGGCTGCCTCCAGATGATTTCCTGCTCATCGCTTCCGTTTTAGCCTCTTGAACTTCTCTTCAGTGTGGCCTGAACGCCAGGCATGGAGGTTTACGTGGAAGTTGGGATTCCCAAGGCCATACCCACATCCCCTACCACTGCCACTGAGGACCTAAATCCCTTTGTGAAGCTGATCTTCAGTGAGCCTCTGTTTCCTTGCTGCCCCCGCCTTCTCCTGCCATTGCCAGCTTCACTGTTTTTGTGGCTGAAGGGACAAAGCCTTCAGGTGCGAGGGGAGCAGGATGACACCAAGAAGGGTTTGCTGTCTGCAGGATGAGTGAGGGATGAGCTGCGGCTTTGCAGAGCCCCTGGGCATGTTTGGGGAAGAAAGAGCATCACATTCTGCAAGTGCAAGCCATTTCAGATGGGAACTGAAAGTGTAAACTTAAAAAGCCACGTGTACCTACAGCTTCATTCGTCTGCGCAGGTTCCTAACCCTGCTAGGTTCTGCTTAAAAGCAGAACTTTCCTGCACTCCATCGCTGTTCAAAAACACGGGGAAAGCCCTGCAAGCGCCTTGCAAGCTGCACAATGTTGGCGTCTAGAACAGGAAAGACAAGATCTGCCTTACACTCGCTGCAGACTCAGCAGGAGTCCTCTTCTCAGGATGTGAGAGCCACATTCCATGGCAACACCTGCTGGAGCCCCTTCCTGCTCATATTTCCAGGAGCCTTTATTTCGGTCCCTGGTCACAGTAACAGCACCCCTTACACGCACACTCTCCACAGCCTACACATTTTTGAGTTCTGATTTACAAGAAGGTATAAAAATTCTCTCTCTCAGCCTGGTGTCTGTGTCTGGCAGGCCATCTGGCAAGCAGGTTGCAAGAAGAAAGAATCTTTTCTATATTACTACTTCCTAATTTTTCAAATTATTTCTTTTCCCCCCCACTTCACCTTGATGAAAAAATAATCTTGAGCTCTCCACGATGCTGATCTCAAATGAGCTCTAGTCTGCACATTTCTGCTGTGAAGGATTTATTAAACAGAATGTAAAGGGGAGAACATAATAACGAAGTTTTAATTATCAAACTCTACCTTGTCGCCCTACTGCACCCCAATGAAAACCAACACAGGCAGCTGCTATTAGAAATACTAATTATTTTATAGATAATTAGACGCAATTAGTAATAAAAGCACCCGATTTCACTTAATAGCGGGAAGGTGTGGGGAGAAGAAAGAAGCCCTTTTAAAATGTTGAGATATGCAAAAGCAACAACAGTAAGAAAACAAGCCCACAAATTAGAAGATGGCCAGTGTCAGTAGGAGAAAGTAATAAGGCTGCAGAAGAGGCAGCATTCTAGAAAAGTTATGCATATAGTTGAAATTTTAGCAATTTATGTGGTGAACTAAAAGAGGCTGCATTTTGAAACTAGAATTTGAAATGCTGAAACTATCAGAAGTTTACGTTCTCGTGCTTGGTGAGCCTCCTCTCCTCTCCCACTCTCCAACAAACACAGCGCTGAATTTTAACCCTCTTAGTCTGACAGAGGTGAAATTCAGCTCCACTGGAACAGATTGCTCGTCCTCAAGGGCATCTTCCTTGGAGCCTGAGGCAGAGACCCTTCCGTGACTGAAAACCCAGGCAATCCACGTGGAGAGGAATCTTCATGGGACTTCACCTGGCAAAGTTTCAGGCAGACTTTGTAGCTCCTTAAACTCCAAAGTCAGGGACCAAGAAATGCTCAGCGTGCACCAGAGCTCCCAGAACTCCTTGTTCTCTTCTCTCACAGCAGCTGTCAGTGAGGAAAGAAGCCCTTCCACATCTTCCCTCTTCCACATCTTCCCCCTTCCACATCTTCCCCCTTCCACATCTTCCCCCTTCCACATCTTCCCCCTTCCACGTCTTCCCCCTTCCATGCTTGGATGTAGCTTCATAAGGACAGCCCTGCAGCTTTTCTTTTGAGCTTCCCACCTTTTGGGGGAAGACAAAAGAAAGCAGGAATTTTTATGGTACCAATCCCCAGGGGGGACTGAATTATCAGTGTTATTTCTTAGAGTGAGATCAACAAGCTGCTCTGGATGTACTTCAGACAATGCTTCACGGCCTTTTAAATCAACGTGGGCTCAGATCTCTCTCAGCATCACCTACGGCACAAATCCTTTCTCTCCAATTTTCTGTAAGCTGCCATAATTAGATGGATTAGGGGAGTAAACAGTCTGTCATTTGCCTTCTTGGATGCAGAAGATGAAACTCTGCTGTACAGCATCACATCCCATTAGAAGCCTGCCTCACCGAACACAGGCTATTTCACAGTGACGGAGGCCTCAATAACCGTGCCTAAAGGGAAGTTATTATTGGAAAGAAATATCAGGCGCAGAAGCCATGGCAAATGCACGGACGATGTTAGGGCTGGGAACTCACATCATCAGGTTGTGATCCAGGCCAGCAGGCAGCAGAGCAAATGTGCTGCTGGACTGCTGAGCATAATCTCCGAGTTCAGCGAGTCTAGCCCGTGCACAGCCCTGACTCATGTCCTGCAGACGTGCAGCAAAGAACTGAATTTCATTGCTGCCTGTAGCGCCTTTTGCCGTGTGCCCTTTCTTATTTACGAGTTTTAACCCACACTACCCGAGCCTCTGTGCAGTGCCAGTCCTTCTCGTTCCATATGCAGGTGCTTTCGGCAAGCCCACACATCCTGGTTTCTTTTCTTTGTGCTCTTTTTCTCTTCCATTTTTCCTTTTTGCCATGCAAAAGTAGCCAACTGCTTCTCTGGCGTGGCTGACAGATGACACATTCTTTAGAAAGGTGATTTGAGCTGATTTGAGTTACACCAAGAGAGGTTGCAAAGGTAACCCTAAACAAATGTGCAAATTCTCTCTGCTGTTATAGGACCGTCCTGTTTAAGTGCTTATTGCTTTTACTAATTTATTCACAAAAACACCGAATCTTTTCTGAATGTCAGCATGGATGATTACCTTTGGCTCCCAGAGTCACACAGCGAAATATTTTGTTGCTTCTTCCTTGCAATAATTGATTTGTGGAACTTTTGAGGAAATGTATTGCTTTTGACAAAACTTGCTTTTGGAAACATTTACACACAGGATTAAAGCCGTATCCAAATGTAGATCAGCTCAATAATCCCATTAGTTCATCATTCATTTAGGATGCAACACAGCTACAAAATTCTGGTGAACTAAGATGGACAGGGACCCGAACTCCTCTGCAAGAAATGGAGGCTTTGGATAATCCAGGATGCAAATCCCTCATTCTTCACTTACCCTCTCGTTTCTAACTCACATTAAAAAAAAAAAATGCCTGGAGTTAGCTAAGTGTGGTCAGAAGAAAAAGCCAAACCACAGCAAAATTCACAAATGCTGTGGCCCAAGATGATGTGGGGAAATGTGCACAGCATGTAGAGGTGATGTGCACAAACGTGCATCTTTGGGAAAGGGAGTGGAGTATGGAGTGTGGGACATTCCCTGCATGCAGCCCAGCGTCTGGGGATGAGCATGGAAAGATCTTCAACTGAGAGGGAAGGAGTGGAGGGAAAGGTGGAGCTGGGAAGGAAGGGTAGGAGCGCTTTTCTTCACGCTGCTGTTTTCAGCCCTGCTGCAGCTGATTTGTGTTTGGATACGAGCAGCTGTCATCTCTGTGCCTTTTACATCTCCATAGAAGTCAATCACGAGCTGGCAAATCCCTCTGCTCTCCCCAGGTCTGGCTGCAATGCTGGAAAACATTGTTCCAGCCTCAGCACTGCAGTTCTTGGGATGCGTGATTTTAATGTGGACGCTCAGCAGCAATCTCATATCCTTTCTGCTGGGCAGTTTTGCTTTGGCTCATCTCATTTTGAACGTTGTTGAGTTTCATGGGGATGTTTTCAGCCAGTCTTTAAAACGAATAAAACGAGGCCTTTAAACCCCAGGCATATTTGAGGTTCATCAGGCCAAAATAAACACACCGTGACTTGTGAATTGTGCACAAAGAAGCAATTTTAAGTCACAGAGATCCCAAAGCAGAGTGAGCCCATATCCTAGATGAGGCACAGATAACACCTGCAGAAGGAAAGAAAAGTGACTGGGCAGCAGATCAGACATGATGAAATCTCAGTGGGAGGAGAGCTCTCAGATCCTCCATGATAATTAGTTTGAGGCTGGAGGGGATAGGAAGGTCCCAGACTCTTTCCAAGCTTGGTTTTACAAAGAGCAACTCAGAACAGGTTTTACAAAGAGCAGGAAGGAAGGAAGGCTGTGAGTGGAGCTCAGCACAGCCAAGCAGCAGCCACGTGCCAGGGTCTGGGAAGATGCTGGAGCAGAAGGATCTCATCAGAGCTGGAGCACTGGCCCTGCAAAACAAGCAGAGCCTGTCGTGCTCAGGAAGGTGAAAAAGGGAAGCTGGAGAACTCATCAAACATCGAGCTTCTCCTCACTCCATCTCTTAATCCAGATCATCCTTCATTTTTGGTAAAGTGGTGGTTGTGAGTGTTCCTCTAAAACAAGGGGCAGGAGGGCAATGCAGGGGCAAGGGAAACACCGTCATTCCCTTGGGCTGTGCGTGTGTGGCTTCCCTTCCCTGCCCCTTCCCTTCCGTCTCATTGCTCAAAAACCCGGCAGGAATCGGAGAGAGATAAAAGGACGTGGCTCGTCTTTCTACCCCTCCCCTTTCTGCACCATGAATTCTTAAACAGGGCCAAGAGATTAAATTGCTCTTTCAAGTTTTATCAACAAGAAGGCAGCCCAGCAGAGTTACAGTTCAGCGCTCCAAGGTTGTGCTCATATTTAACACGGAGCTTGCAGAGCAGAAAATAATTAAATATATACATACAGGGAGGGGTGACTCCCCGCTCCTGATGGTATAGAATTTGCATTTCGTGGATGTGACTCATCTCCCTGATGCATTTCTAAATTTCCAGTCTCGTCTGAAGTCAATTGCCTTCTGTAGTCAGGGTTGTAACAAGATCCGCCCCAGCTGGGACACAGGGGAGATGTGCTGGACCATGGAGACAGCTCCACTCAGAGCAAACTATCTCACAAGGCCTTTTCCAAACATGACAATTTGGGCTTTTCAGAAATGCAACACGTCACTGAAAAGTGGTTTTCCAAGCCTGCCTTGTGCTATGATTTCTTACGCTAAAAACGGCAGATTCCATTTCACAAGTCTTCATTTTCAATTAGTAGCAAAATGGGAAGATGGGGAGCGCTGAGAAGAGGACAATGTGTCCGCAGACATAAACGTGTGCTAATCTGTGACAGAAAATCAGAGAAAATGAATGCTGATAGACAATATCAGAAAACAACAAGGAAGAGAACCATTTCGTCGAAAAATAAGAACGTATATTTGCAACATCAGTTTTTGTCTATTCCACCCAAATCTGTTGGGTTTTGAACTGTGTTGTTCTTTCAGAAGAACTGATTTTTACCATGCCTTAATCCACCTTAGTTATACCACAACCCCATCAGAAGATCTTTCATTTTTGTCACTGACTACTTATGTCAGCGCGCTAATATCGCTAAATAAGTGTTTAAAATAATAATTAGAACTCAATGAATAATGAATAAGCGAAATAATTTATTCAAATGTATTGCAGAACTTGAACAAGGTAGTTGATGAATATATTTAATAACTCACTCTGCCCCCATCTTTGTGAATAATATTTTTAAACTAGATGAGTAATTTGTTTTTAAAAAATCGCAACATTTGTTACATAAATTATCCACTTAATATTATTCAACCAACTCTAAACAATCGTGCATTACCAGCAAGCGGATTCTTAAATGGTCACTGGGGGCCCAAATAATCATGTCTGCGCATTCTGGGAAGACATTTTGCTTCTAAAATACTTATTGTGATTAAATGTGATCTTTCTAACTCAGGAACTAATTTTCGCTCTTTAGTGGAGTAAAAGAAGACCAACAACGCTTTCACCCGAGGCTCCATCCACGGTGAGAGTCACTGAACCCACATCAAGACCGAGAAAGCAGGAACTGTTCCTGCTGCCTGATAATCACCAAAGGTCATGGGTGAGAGATTTCCTTCTCTGTGGATCGAGTGTACTTTCCCCAACCCTGGATGCCTTTGCTCAGCTCTGATAGATTCTCAGACCCAGCACTGAGCTTCCCCAAGGAACCATGCAGTGTACTTGGTAGCAATCCAGCTTTTGATACTGAAAATAATATTTATTGCTCAGGGAGAGAGAGCTCATATTTTTTTCAACTCCGACCTCGACTGACCTAGTTGGGTTTTAGCCTTGAAGAAGAAAAATGTAGCAAAGTGCCCTTAAAAGATTAGAATTGATTTTACTTTTTACAGCTTTGCTGTGAAGCCTTGGGCTGAAGTACAATTTGCAGTTATAATTACAGCATTTTAAACACACAGTTCTTGCTTGTAGCCTTTGTGATTCTGGCTCAGATACCCCTGGACGTGTGACCTTAGGGTTTTATTCAAGTGCTCTCTCCATAATCATCTCATCAAAAGTTGTATCATGTGAAGATGAAGCTCACCATCCTACTTTTCTCAATCACCTGTGAAGCCACTGGTACAGATAAACCCAAGGGGCGAAGCACACGGCCTCTCCTAGGATTATTTCATGTGAAATGAAATTCACAAGTTGTTCTACTTTTGAGACAGTTCTTCAGGGCCCTCCAGGACAGGCTTTATTTGCTCCGGTCACCCGCTTCTGGCCGCGAGGGTAAGTCTTTGCCCTTTGAGGGTCTGCGTGAAGGAAAGCACAGGGTGTCTTTGACAAGGTTAGAGCTGTGTGAAGCAAATGTTTCCAGGCACCCAGGTCAGTGCTGTGTGTGAAGACACGAGGCTGGAGCCCTGGGGCACTCCTGAGCTTTGCCTCTGTTTTCTTACCTTGAGAGCAAGTTGCCACGTTCCGGCCTGTAAATAAACATTTTTAACTGAGGAGTTCGGGTTCTAGCGTGCACCCACGTTTTGAGTCAGATGGAATCCTAATAGTTTAGTGGCCTGAAGATCATATTTTATTTAATACACTCTGCATAAGGACTAGAAGCCTCTTTATACATCCCCGCATACACAAGGATTGTCTCTGCAGAAGCTGGGGTTGCAGAAACGTTCAGCCCAGCTGGTCCTGGTTAATTGAGAAGGACTTGGAACAATTTCTGTATCAGGCTCAGCTGGATATTTAAAACACGGATTCCAGCCTGAGTTACCTTGTGAGAGTCCCTGCTTTAGGACAGGCAGACCCTGACTTCCTCGCCTCTTGTTTTTGTAAGCTCACCACTCCAGATCCCTCGCCTTAAGCCGCCGCAAACGCCCTTGAAGATATCACTCACATTTCCAAGTGCTTTCAAAGGTTTAGTTCGGCTGGAACTACACTTCTCATAACTCACCTGTTATTTGAGCACAAGAGGCACAGAGCAAATTCATCCCAGGGATCAGAAAAACTCCCAGACTTCCCCTGCTTGTGTGCGTCTGCACTTTCGTGTGCGCCCACATGCAGGGGCACATTTCTCCGTGGAAACTTTAATTGGACTCACAGTCCCCTAAAAACAAGTACAGCCGATGGATCTGTTTATGAAACACAGACACTGAATATTTAGCATTAGAAGAGTCCATTTCAAGCTGTGCACTTGCAAAATCAGGCAATGAACCATACACACATCTGCTATCTTGCCTCGATTTATACCGCAATGGGAAGGTCTGGAATGCAAAGCGATATTAAACCAACCAGTGCAAAGTGGGCCTCAGCCTTTAATTGGGAGCCTGGAATGCTTCCAGCTCGGCTTGGCTGGGCTTCCATGGATCCAGCCTGGGAACTAAACCAGAGCAACCTAGCAGCTCCTTCTACAATGTTACTTCAATGGTTTTTTGCCTCACAAGGTAAAAGAGGTAAGCAGCCCAATTTCCTGCCTATATGGACGTGTTTGGGAACTCGCTAAGTCGTTTAATTTGTCTGCTTTTATGACATAAAATCGTGGCAGCGAGGCACACGCCATGTTGTCATCTCAAGCAGCTCTGCGATAGTAAATGTTAAATCTGTTGTTGCAGTTGTATTCCTGACCTTTTCCATTATTTCAGTGAACACCTGATAGGCACCAAGGCTGGAAAGATTGCACCAGGAGGTGGAATGCTTGTTTGCTTTCTACACTAGCTAATCACATCGTCAATAAATGACGAGGGCTACTCCACGCGTCCTGGGTTTAACAAATCTGCATTTTGCTTTTTCACCGGTGTCTCTTCTCTAGGTTGAAGAGTCGGAGTCTATTCTCCCTCAAGCATTTTATTTTTAGTGCAGCCAGAAAGATTTGGGATTTCTGCTATAATTTTGTTGTCTTTGAAGCCTCGAGCTCCTCGATCTTTTAGGCCTTTAACGCCTTTAGGCCTCTTTAAGGCCAAGGCCTTGCACAATAATTAGTTTTTTAATTTTTTAGCAGTTCATTTTTTGGTCCCTCTTACTGAACTTCAGCATTCTCAGATGATTGTTCATTTCGGGTTTGTTTCGGTTTGGTTGTGGGGTTTTTGCGTGGTTGACTTTTGGTTTTAGTAGAACACAGCTCTGTGGTTTTTTAATAATTATTTAATAATTATTTTTTAATCATTCCTTTTATTCCTCGCAAAGCTCCCTTATGCTTCTGCTGGGTTCGGTCCGTTACTTTTGGTCTTTCTCAAACATTTACGGACAGGTAGTAAGTGTTTGCTGTGACCATCCACCATGGCTTCTTCAAACAACTTCAGAGCAGCTGCTTCGTGACTTTTTGAGGCATGAAATGGCTTCCTTACGAAGGAACAGAGAGATGGGGCTCTCAGAGATGCTGGGAAGATGTTGTGTGAGCGGGAGGGAAAAATCAGTTTGGTCACGCAGATCCTGTGGTCTCAGGAGGGAGGGGGAAGTACCTCCTCAAGGTCTGATCTAAGGAGAAGATTCTGCGGTGTTTCCTTGAAATATTTTCCGCTCCCTTGGGTGAGAGGGAAGATGAGGTCTCTGTCAGACACTGCTACCAGGCTGTCCCAGGAAAGGGAACGCAAGGAAGGGTGTGAAGAAACAAATCACCCTTTATTTAAAAGGAAAGGAAAGAAAAAGTAAGTAAATTGCAAATTGCTGGTAAAGTGGCCCCCTGTGAGTCCTTCACAGACCAAAGTTGGCATATGAGGTCTTTTCTAACAGCTCATCTGTCCTCGGGCTCAGGATATGATGACAGTCGTTCCTCTCCTCCTTTTGAATCTGTCTGTTTTCGGTCTGGCCTGTAGAGGCTTTCCTGGGTTTTTTTTGTTTTATTTTTTTGTATCAAGCAGCACCGTGA
This sequence comes from Dasyornis broadbenti, assembly GCA_013397935.1. Taxonomy (NCBI): domain Eukaryota; kingdom Metazoa; phylum Chordata; class Aves; order Passeriformes; family Dasyornithidae; genus Dasyornis; species Dasyornis broadbenti. The sequence goes on from VZRN01000216.1 coordinate 505,358, forward strand.
CATCCTTTAAAAACCTGTCTTCGGCATTTTCCAGCACCGACAAGACGGGGTCTCAGTTTCTCGAGAGATGATGTGCTCCTGCTGTTTATTCCGTGCTTAATCCTCCCCGTGTGGCATCAGTCACCTCCGTGCAGCTCACTGAGACTTCCCAGGCACGGGATTCTCAAGGATATGGACTCCAGCGGGGAATGCACAGCGGGAACAGATGCAGGGTAGAGGCAGAGAGAGAGAAAAGCCTGTTTTATGCAAACACGAACTCATAATTAAGTGGTTTTTTGGAAAAGAAAAAGTGGAAGCAGCAAATATGCAAAATACAGAAAATGTACCTGATGTCCTGAAAAAAAAAAAAAAAAAGGAATTGTCAGTGATCCTGGAAATTACAGTTCCATTAATTTAAATTCTATCCTTGGAGTGAAAATGAAGCAAATACGAGAGAGAGGAGGAGGAAAGAGAATCACTAAACAGCTGGAGATAAAATTTTAGTAATGTAATTTCAGTAACATGACAATGGGTCCTCAGCCCAGTTGGATCCTCTAGGCGCCACTAAAGCACAAATAATAAAAGAATAAATCTTCACAAACAGACATAAAAGGGTTTGAAATAATTAAAGCAGTAGTGCCTACTGGAAATTCAGTTGCTACACCGCATTTTGGTTTTCCATAAAGTATTTGATATCGCATCTCCCACGAATGCACTTGAATAATTAATTGAGATTGGCTTCAGTAGGAGTACTGCCATGGGGTGCACAAATTGGCGGAAAGAACATTAGCAAATTGTGATGATAAATGGCAGCGTTTGAATTTGGGGGAGGCAGCTACCGGGGTGCCACGGGGAATGGCGTTATGTCCTACCTCATTTATCACCCTCATTAATTGGTCTGGAAGAAAAACAAACAGCACATTAAAGGAATTCACGTTCGATGCTGAACTGGGGGGAGCTTTAAATCCTTGTGGGGATGAATAAAAAGCGAAATCAAAAACATTCAGGAAAGTGCAAGGACAGAGAATTAATCTTTATATATATATATTTTTATATATATAATTTTTATTTTGATTTTGTTTTTTAAGGAAGTCATGCAAGTGCTAAATCTTGCTTGGAGTATTTCAGGGAAAAATATTGACAAAAAGCTGATTCTGTTAAGAAGCCAGGTACTCCAAAATGTGTGAGAACATGCCCCCTGGAAATGCATCCAGTCTTAATTACAGATCTCAGGTGACAAATTCTAATTGTGTGTTAAAGGTTTTGGGGAAAAAAAGCCCTGAAAAAGAAGCCAAATTGACACAGAATGGGTTTATTGACTATCTACAGTACTGAGTGATCAGTCATTAGGTAAAGTATTTTGTTAAACAAATAATGTCGTGTTCTGGTGTTTTCTTCTATCTCTTCTTTACGTGTGTTCAAGCCTTAGCAAACCCGAAGGCTCTTCGTATATTTTCCCTTTATTTTTCTCTTGTTTTGTTGCCTTTGTCTGTTGCCTATTTTTGATTCTCTTTTCCTGACACGATCTGCAATTAGTCACCAAGAAGTAACTTTCTGGACAGACCAATTACCTGATAGATGGCAATGCTTCCAGAAGCCAAACACATCTGCTGCTCTCTCAGCCCTAAAAGAAAATTTCTTGCAGAATGGTGGTAGAAACACAACAAGGCATTTTTGTATTTTCCCTTTGATTGCTCTTAGCATAATATCAAAGACATTTTGATGTTAAACTTAGCACTGGGTTTACAGGACTGTGCCTTGGTAATGGAATGCTTTCACTTAAGTGTGATTCTCAGATTTATTTCTCACTAGATTAAGCAGTAAATGTAAATCAGAAAATACTTCTCAGTGTGGTGTACTGCTTTTAAAAAGTCAAAATAGTTTTTGGGGCTTTGCATAGTTTTGAGGCTTTGCATCATTGGCTGCTCAGGACTCCAGTGGTGTTGCCTCCAAAAGGTTGACGAAAGCAGAGGAAAACCAACTCATCCATGCTGGGCATTTTGTCATCGGTACCATCCCAGAAACGAGCAGCTTGTGCTCCTTGAGGGGGACAGCGCTGGTTTTCAGGGGGAATCAGGATGTAACACATTCAGAGGAACTTCCCATCCCTTTCACAGCTCTCCAGCACTGAAACCTCCTCTCCTCTGGCTCTTGGGAGCTTTACAAGGAAAGGTGGTAGAACCACAGCATCATCAAGGTTGGAAGAGACCTTCAAGATCAGCCAGTTCAAGCACAAACCCAGCACCACCACAATCACCCCTAAACCCTCCCCTCGAGTGCCTCATCCAGCTGCTCCAGACCCTTCCGCCGCTTCACTGCCCTTCTCTGGACACTCTCCAGCACCTCCTGGTTGGGAGAGGCCCAAAACTGATTCAAGGCAGGGCCTCAGCAGTGCCCAGTGCAGGCCACAGTCGCTGTCCTGGTCTTGCTGACCCAGGCCAGGTGACACCGGCCTGCTTGGCCATCTGGGCTCGTGCTGGCTCATGTCCAGCCGCTGTCCACCCGCACTCCCTTTCTGCTGAGCAGCTCCCAAGCCGTGGGGGCATGTAGCAGTACTGTAGTTAGTCAATAAACCCATCCTGTGTCAATTTGGCTTTTTTTCCCAAACCTTTAACACACAATTGGAATCTGTCACCTGAGATCTGTAATCAAGACTGGATGCATTTCCAGGGGGCATGTTCTCACACATTTTGGAGTACCTGGCTTCTTAACAGAATCAGCTTTTGCTCATGGGGGCATGGTGGGCAGCCTGGTTTAAGATGCTCTGCAGCAGAGCAGATGAACAAAGAACCTTTTCTACAGGGCTGCAAATGCTGCTGGCATCTCCTGTGCTGTTTCTGAGCCCCATATCGCTGGGAAGATATTGGAAAGCCGGAGGGACTTCAGAGAGGAGGCGCGATTATTATTAGGTAGTGGAGAGGCTTGATTGATACGGAAAGATTAAAAGAGCAAACTGTGTGCATCTCGGCAAAGCAACAACTAAGAGGAGATATGATAATCATCTCCAAATAAATTCAAGGAAAATCCCAAGAGGAAGAGACTTTGTGCTGGCTCAGTACAATGGGGCATTGCATAATAGGATGAACTTCAGAGAAGGAAAACTTGTGAAGTTTGAACGTTAAGAAAAACTTCTTCCTTCTGGAAGATCTCTGAAGAAACATTTCTCCGGGACTGCTTAGACAACAATAGTCCCAGTCAAAGAAAAGGAGTTGAGCATCCATTCCACACAGACCAAAAGAGGGAACTCTCTCCTCAAGTCAGACGACCTCCTCCTAATGCCACAGACCCTAAATAGCTTGCTGCTTGTTTTTGAGGGAGCCATCCTCTTGTCTTTAACGCTGCCATGGCGCGTGCTGCTCGTGAGATTCTCACTGCCAGCCTGCTCCCCGCCTCAGCAGGGGACTGTGCTCTAGGAGAAAGGCCATCTGGGAGATGGAGTCAGTGCGCTTCCTTTATTAAGGAGCTGAGGTGCATGAGCATGGAGAAAGGAACAGTGGAAATGGAGCTGGCATTGCCCAGTGTTTTACACTAAAACTCTTGAATTACTCGCCAAAGGGAGACTTCGATTGAGATATTGCAGCAAGGACGTTTGAAAAGCATCTGCTGGCTCACAGCCATCATCGGTGCTGGGTTAGTAGATGTGCAGAGCACACTGCTGCCTGCTAAAGATGCTGATTTGCCAGGAAAGGCCAACAGGGATGGACTTTTCTTCCTTTATACGGAACAATTCAGATCTGGTTACATCCAGGATTGTAAGGTTTCACCCATCGTGTCCGCTGCTGATCTCTGCAGAAGGAGAAGAACTTGAAGAGCAAAAAAACCCCTGTTCAATATAAGAATCTAGGCTACATTAAATAAGCCATTACTCACTGGGTCATGTGTCCATTTCTTTAGATTCAACAGCAGCACCAGGGACCTCTCTAGGCTGCTCTGCAGGAACTCTCCTAGATACACTTCTACTCCACGATAGAGTGAATTACTTAGTAATTGCTAATTACTTAGTAATTTTACTTAGGGGTGGCCTTACAGAGGAATGGAGGCACTGTGGCCAGCTCTGCTGGATCCTGGCACAGCTGAGGATCCCAGTTTCTCTCCGTGCCTGAGCTCTCTCAGATCACCTCACATTTATCCAGGGATGAGTGCAGAGGTTACTGGTTACCTCCCTGTCATTTAAAAGTCCACAACCGAGGTAAACAACATATTTTCCCACAGGAGCTAGATATTTCCATTCTCTTTTTCTTCCTTTATTTACCTGAACACTGACTGCCTGTTTCTATTTCCTCACCTTCCCTAGGCCTGTAGGATAACTGTAGTGTTAGCAATTATTTATGGGAGAGCTGCTGATGCATGTGACAAGAAATAGTGCTAATGGTGATGTCTGTTAGCCTGTGAAACAGCTCCCCCAAGAAAACCGGTGGAAGTCTCATCACTTGGATGTTTTAAAACCATCCTGGACAAAGCACTGTAAAATATACTGCAGGGAGCAGTCTTGGAGTGGCAGCAAGATTAATAATGGATTCCTCTCCTGCAGCCCAGAAACAAGGCATGGGAGAGTGTTCAGGGTACTCCAGGGATGTGCTGCTTTGGCTCGGGGGTCTCCACCAGCAGTGCTCATGCACAAACACCAGGTTAGATTTGTCTTTGGGGAAGCAGAGAGGTAGAGGGAAAGGAGAAAGAGGAAATGCGAGAGCATGGTGTGTTGCGTGTGTTGCCTTGAACATCCCTTTTTTTTTTTTTTCAGGACATTCCCCTTCACTGCCCCTGTGCTGGCAACCACTCTCACACTGCAAACCTTTCCTCTTCTTGAAACATTTCTTGTCTCTGATCAGCTTCACATCCACCTGCAACAGCCCTGAAAATCCCATGCTTTTCATCTTTTAGCTCCCCTTCCCTGCACGTTGCTGCTGGAGTCACCGGTGAGCAGAAGCACTGTTTCTGTTGGTTACTGATGTGCTCAACCCCCAGGAAAGCGCCCTGATGGTTTTGTGCAGATCTGGCCAAAAATACCCGCCATGGAGAGATTCACAGTCCACAGAGTTCCACCACAGTGCAAGGAGCTCACCTTAAACCAAGGTGCAGAGAACATAAAATTCACGGTGATCGGTCTCTGCTCACCTGACAGGGAATGATAGACTTGATAAGTGATGCTGCTTTCCCACTCCCTGTTATATTACACACCTTTAAATCAGGTTAAGGTTAACCAGACAGGAGCAATCATCATAAACCATGTTTGGTTAGGCAGTGTTCTGCACTGAAATAGTTTTCTGAGCCAAAATGGGGTGGGTTCATTTAATTTCTACAAGAACAGGCTGAAGGAGCAGGACTTTTCAGCCAGGAGAGGTAAGGCTGAAAGGATCTAACTCATCTCCACTACAGCTACTGATCTTAGAGGTTTTTTTCCAATCTAAATGATTCTGTGGTTCTATGATACTAAAGAGTGTGCATGGTAAAAGGACAAGAGGCAAAGGTCACCATTTGCAACAATGGGAATTTCAATTAAATATAAGGAAAAATTTTTACCATAGGTGTGGTGAAAATACCACAAGAGTGGCCCAGAGGGGCTGTGCAATCCAGGTGATTTTCAGGGCTCAGGTAGGTAAGATCCTGAGCAACCTCACCCAATTTGGTAGATGGCATCCCAGAAGCAACCCTTCTGATTCAAACTGATTTATTATTTTCTGATTTTTGCATTTCAAAAGTGCCAGGGACTGGCTATTTTGGTATTCAGGTAACAGCTCCAAAACCCTTCTGAAAGTGTGGGTCAGGCAGAGCAGACGGTGTCACTCGGGAAATCCTGGCTTGCAGTCTCTCGTGTGCCTCAGTTCTTCACTTGTTGCACGACACACAAAGTTCAGAGCTTGGAAAGGAGGAATTAAATCCAAACGCTTTCCATAGAAGTTAAATACGAGGTAGGAATCACACACGCATACTCTCTTTAGGAAATTTAAAGCAGAATTTATTATTCTCTTACTTGGCTTGCTGACTTTTTGCCTGTCAAAATGGTTCTTGTTGATTCCACTGCATCCCTGAAGACAGAAAACGAAGTTGACAAATGCCTGCCAGGCAGGCAGCTCAGGTGCTGTCATTTGCATTTTCTCAGCGGAAAATTGGAATTTCTTGTCAAACCTGAAATTTCTCACGACAAAATTTCATTTGTGCAAAAACTGGTTTTAGGCTGGACAGTCCTCAGCTAGCTCCTAACAAGATTATATCCTTTTTCCCTTTTCCCTTCTCATCCACTCAGCCCTTAAATGATTACAGCTCTTGCCATAAACTCACCAGACAATGTAACATTAACAGATCTCCTGTCAAGGCACGGGCATCTAGGTTTTCCCTTAATAGCATTATTTAAAAAGAATGGCTCAAGTGTTCAGTTAAAGCCAAGTGAAAGCTACTGCTTATTCCAGCTGCAGCCAGAGGCTGTGACTTAAGGAAAGCTACTTAAAATTGTCATTTTTAGAATGAGAATACCCTTTTCTATCCAGGAGGAGAAGCAGCTTCTTAGCCTGCAAGGTCTGAGTCAGGTGCAGCTTGCAGCCCTGGCTGCCTCTGCCCTCCCTCTTCCTTCTCCTGCCCTCATTTAACGGGCAGGCCTGACTCAGCCAGCAAAGATAACGCAGATAGGAAGGCAAGGGCAGATGATGAGAATTTATCTCGCTGATACGGCTGCTGCAACCCAACGGCTTGTTGCCTGAGGGTCTTACCCTTTGCTCTGTGGGGTCATTGAAACCTTGCTGAATAAATCCCTGCTTTTGCTCAGCCCCCATGAAACCCAGCTGCTGTTTTCCTGCGTCCTGGCCTCTGCTGCGTCGTGCCTGGTGTTGGCAGAGCTGGCAGTTACTTTCTTGCCTGTTGGAAAATGAGTAAGACAATGGTACCCACCAGAGTAAAAGGCTTCACCTGGAAGATGGGCACGGCTGGCTGAAAGACAGAGTTGTGTGATAGCTCAGGGGCAAACCTGAAACTCCAACTGGAATGCTTTTCATGGCTGGGGTTCAGCCTCTGTTAGGCAAGAATCCACTTTGTAAAGTGAGCAAGCTTTGCGCCTGTTTGACCCTGGAATCTCCTGCCTAAGAAAGGCCCACCACTGTGGTGAAAGATATCAGAAAAATAGTAATAAATACTATTCAAAAAAGGCTTTGATCAAAGAGCTTTCTCATTTTCTTTCCTTGTTTGCTGTTATTTCTCTTTCTTTTCCTGTCCCCTCTGTTGTCAGATTATTCCAGACAACTGTGTGATGGCCTGGGGGAATCGACTGTGGTCCCAAAGGTGTCCATGAGGCCGGAGGGTAGGATCATAAATCACCCAGGTGGTGAACAGCACAGCACAGCCTCCCTTCCTCCTTCATGTGGAGGTGTTTCCCCTGCCCTGTGTCCAGACTGTTCCTCCTTCAGAAGAGCTGCTCTGTGATCGAGGCAGCTTTGTGTCACATTCCACTGATGCCCAGTTGAGGCAGCCAGGCTGGGATTACTGAAGAGAAAAACCTCCATTTGTTCTAAAGGCATCCCGCCAAACTTTGTCACGAGCAATCAGACAAGCTTGGCAGAAAGAGCCCTTCATTCTGTGTTATAAACAGAAAGAAATAGTATGTGATCTAAGCTCCTAACCATGCTTAAATCAGTTTATTCTGATATTTGCCTCAGCACAAATAATCAAAAAAAAAGATGTTAGTCAGAATATTTTTCTCTCTCTATCTTCCTGTCTTGCCTATTTTTAATTATATCAGAATTAGGTGATTGCTGCTGTGGATTATGTTTACCTGAAGAATATGCACAGTGGTGAGTGTATTTTCATAGCCGTTAGGCTTAGTGAAACATTAGCATTTTTAAATCCAATGTTCCAAAGGCAAAATAACTTGAAAAATAATGATATGCCTGTAACAGCAACTTATCTGCTCCTAGACACCTTCTCTATTTGAAGGTAATGTATTAACAAAAGCCTTAAGATGACATCTTCTGTGTAACAAATGAATCTGGAATAGAAAACAGTTTAATGTGTCCAAACTATGGTGGTGAAAACCGCAAACTTATTTTTTTGTCTGATGCTTGCGTGATTCCATGTCACAGCCTGGAGATTTGATTATTGGCACAGAGAGAACCAGCTCTGGTGTGGCAGTGAAGCTGGGGTCAGCTGACCCTGGCTGGACACGAGGTGTCCACCCAAGGCTGTGCTATCACTCACCCGCCTCCTCAGCTGGGCAGGGGAGAGAAAAGGCAACAAAAGGCTCATGGTTCGAGATAAGGATAGAGAGAGGTCACTCACCAGTTACCATCACAGGCAAAGCAGATTGAACTCAGGAAAATTAATTTAATTTATTGCCAGTCAAATTCAGAGCAGGGTAAAAAGAAATAAAACCAAACCAAACGAAAACATGATAGCATACTGTAAAAAAATACTACAATTAAAAGTTCTGGCGTGCTTGGTGACCCACTATGAACATCGCTGACAGAAGAATAGAAGACAGAATCCTATTCTACCACCTGTTTGTTAGACAGGTACCACAAAACTGGACAGGAGAGTCGCAAGGTGCAGTCCAAAGCCTAGGGATGGAGAAAGAACGAAAGAGCCTGCTGCCTCTCAGGGAAAGACTTAAGGAGCTCAATCTGTTTCAGTTAATCAAAAATAAGATTGAGAAACGGCATGGCTACAGGGTATAATTACCCACATGGGGAGAAAATACTGGCTACAAAAGGGATCTTTAATCTAGCAGAGAGACATAAAAAGAACTAATTACCAGAAGGTGAAGCCCAGCAAATCTAACATAGTAATGGGGCACAACTTCTCAGGAGCACAGATGATTAATCACTGGAACAGAATTCCCAGGGAAATGCTGGGTTCTCCATCTCCATGGTCAGGCTGAATGCTGCTCTGTAATTCCTGCTTTCAGCGGGAGGTGCCAGACTCCATATGGACACTCCGAGGGAAAACCCATGGCCTGTTTTGCACCAGGCCAATGCTTCTTTTTCCTCACCTCCACTTCACCTCAGCATCTCTCCTGCACAAAGGCCGTCAATTCCGCACCAAAAATGGCACTTTCTCACCATAACTTTGCCAATTTTTCTGATCCTCCTTCCATGGCAAGTTCTGGGAATAATGTTTGGATGCTCCTGACTGCCACGCTCTCCTTGGCCTGGACATCTGCCCTATTTTCCCCACACCGCGCACTGTGACATCTCTTTCTCCTTTTCTCCTCGCAGCCTGCCCTGGCTCTTTGCACACATCCCTGCAAAAGCCAAACAGCTGAAGGAACCGGGGCAAGGAGCCCCAGGACAAAATCTGTCACTGTCTGCTCTCGCTTGCCACCTCAGAACGCCCTGCCCACGGCGACATCACCGCTCTGAGGAACGTGCAGGTTCAGAAAGGGCCTCAGAAGGCATGCAGAGCTTCTGCCCTAGTCCCTTCTCTAGCTCTTCAATAGCCTCTGACCTCAGTTCAAAGTTCCATTTTCCACAGAAGATCCGAGATTGAATCCCTTCTCCATGAAGGACCAAATTTCAGTCTGTGCCCCTGGGGAGCAGCTGGGATCCTCTGAGCCAGCACCTCTGAGAATGGACGACAAAAGAGCTCTGATGGAAGGGAAGTAAATCCATGTGCAAATTGTTTAATTGGGGATCAAGTGCTCTCCCAAGCCTGGGGGGTCTCCAAGGGATGTCACTCAGCTTTCCTTGGAGGCAGCTTCATTGCCACCTTAAATAAACCTTTATTTTCCACTCGTGCCCTCATCCCCTCCAAAGACAACAGCCTTTCATGCAGCCTTTTTTCCCAAAAGAGAAACTGTGGGAGGACACCCAAACTCTGTGTGGGAACTGATGACTTTTCTTCACAGGAAAATTGTTTCCATGTGAAGGCCGCAGTAATGGATGCAACATAAAACTCTGCGTGTAAGCAGGAGAACTTGACCCAGAGTTTCTAGGTCAGCTGTCACAGAAATAAACCTAATTTCTTGCACTCTGGAAATGTGTGCTGAATAAGGGAATTGCACAGATGAGGACTGCAGCTTGTAGAAGGAGGTGAAGTCTAACCCACCCAGCTCCAGCTTAATTTTAACCTCAAGTGCTGCTCCAGAGCTCACCCCAAAAGCAGTCACTAGACCTGCATCGTTTCCATTGCCCCATGAGCTTTGTAAGACGTTGCAAATGAAGAGTTTAGGTGGAAGCCCGGGATTCTCCCGTGGCTTTCCTATTATCAAGATTCCTGACCTTACACGTTTTTTTTTTTCTCCCCTTTAGAGCTGGAAGGGCTGGGGAAGTCATGAAGGAGCAATAATTCAGTACATTAAATATACATGCATGTGTATATATATTTATAGAGAGAGAGAGAGGAAAATAGAGTTAAGAAACTGCAAATCCATCAGCCAATTACAATTGACTCTCCCCCCCCTTCCATCTTTTTCCATTTATAGTGCAAAACAGACCTTAAGCTCCAATTCCAAAGTAGTCATTGCAGGAATTCCCTCTAGAAGAGAATCACTACGTACTTGCTTGCATCACTTCAAGTAGAAAAATTCAAACTGCAAACATAGAAGAACTGGGGTTAAAGAAAGGTATCCCCATTTTTCTCAGAATGGCACACCTGGAATGTGCATCCTTGTGTAAAAACTGTGAATTGTGAATTTTTCAGTGGGAAAAAAGTCTAGCATTTCTGGAGTCTTGGCTGGTGATACTTATGGCTCCTACATGGCATGGAGTGAGGCCACAACCCAAACACTCCATCCCGCAATCGCTCCCCAACGCACAGCAAGGGGAGGCTGTGGTGATGAAAAACTGAGAGACACCAAAAAAGAACCATCTTTGCAACAGGTCTAACATCAGCAGCCAAATATTGGTGATAATCCACTGCAAGTTACTAGAAATCAAGTGCCAGAAGATATGAAATTACATTAGGATCAGGCTTGCGGATGCACCCAGGATATCACAGCGATGTGTTTGCCATGCTAACAACACCAGTCAATTAACAAACCTTCCAGGCCGAACCACAACTGAAAAAAGAGACGCTAATCCAGTTTCTGAAGTGCAGCAGTGCACGAAGCGTGGGCTCACTCCATATGTTCTCTCCCTCCTTGCAGAGTAAACCTCGGCGTTGCTTTTGCATGTTTAATGACAGTTTTCCACAACTCGCTGAGCCCAGGAAATATTGGAGGAGCTGTGAGTGATTAAATTCAACTGGAGCGAGGCCAGCTCATCTTTCCATTCTTCAAAGCTGGTGGAAAACCTGTGCCAGGAAGAGGTGAGGGCAGTAAGTTCTCCTGCACTAAAGAAAGCTCTAAGTTCGCCCCAAAAGAGGCTGGCCCACATGTGGCCACACCTCAGCCCCTGCCAGCCCACCCAGCCTCGCCCTGATCTCTCTACAGTATGTTTTATACAGCAAGTAAATAGCCCAAGGGTATAAATCGTGAGGTTATTATTCCTTCCAGGCTTTCCCGTTCTAATCCAGAGCAGAAACCTTCCAATGATGCCATCAGCTGCAAGAAAGGAAGCTTGAGTTACCCTAGCCCCTGGATAAAATGATGTGTGTGCAGTGCACAATTGCCTGTTTGCTCAGATAAGCAGGTGTTGTTAGCAGTGAGCCCTCTGACTGCCTGCAAAAAGGCAAAATCAGTCTGGTAGTTGCCCCCAGTGCCAGACGAGAGCCACTGGGCTGCAATGCACCCGCTCTTTTCGTTCCACTTACGCGCTGAGGGATCGATCTGCAAATGGCCCTTTGCAAATCATGAAAAACGAGCCTGATTTGTGCCCAGCACAGCCCCATCAGGCATTTACTCCATCTCCACAGACCCCCCACCCATCTCCCTCCCTCCCTCCCTTCCTGGAAGATGCTGTGTGAGTGGGGAATGTGACAGCTCACACATGACTCTCCATTCCCAGCTCTGCCATATGGCTCCCCAGGCCAGAACCCGGAGAGATCGTGGCAGCTGCAGCGCAGAACTTTTGGGCTGGTGCACTCAGACTGGCATCCAAAATCTGTGCTCAGGGCCCACGGAGGCTCTGGGGCGTGGAAAGAGGGGGTTGGTGTGTCAGAGCAGCCTGAATGTGACACGGAGCAATTCAGTGAGCGTGTGGATGTGCCAGGTTTAGCGCTTGTGAGTGTTCTGTCACCTGAGTCACCTGTCTCAGGCATCATTGTCTTCTCGGGTGAGATATGGCATTTAATGCAGGAGCTGCTACCAGCAATGAAAGAGTCCAGATCTTCAAGGCTTACCCAGCACGCAGAACCCTGTGAATGCCGCAATCTGGAAATAAGGACAGATACACAAAGCCCTGTTTAGTTAACAAAATAAGTAGCACTTGCTCTCAGATGTGCCAGACCCCCAGGGCTCCAGTCCCATTGCTGTGGACAAACACCCTCCTTCAGATCCAGCTGTGCTGCTGCGTGTTCCCACTGCAGCTGCTCATCCGTGGTGTCCTCCTGTCGTGTCAAGCACCCTTTGCAACCAGCCCACGCAGCAGTTTGTGCCAGCATCCCTCACTTTGTGCCAAGCAAATTCATTCGGGTTCGTTTGAGTGGTTTAAATAGGAGGCGGCAGCAGTGAGCGGAGCCCTGAGGCACAAACTTCGGGCAGCAAGGCAGGGATAAGTGGTCACGCAGCAGCCACCTGGAAGGGAGCTAAGAAGCTCAGGTGCAGAGCAAAGGTCAAACACCAGTGCAGATCTGATAAACCATTTTGTCAAGATGGGAAAAAAACATCCTGAGGAATCTTCTGCGCTCGGTCACTCCCAAAAGTTGGATGTACTGGACCAGTGGGTCTTGAGCCATCCTGTACATCCGATTTTCCAGCTTCTCCCCTGTTCTGTGATGTCTCTTTTGCGATGAGTGGAAATGCACTGTTCAGCTATGGCTGCCATCCATCCACAGTACTTGGGTCACATTCATTGCTCCTCTGCCTGTACATGCTGTAACCATGACCTTTGAAATCCTTGGGCTTTGGTAATTTTAAGGGATTCAGACAAGTATTTCTTGTCAAGTACCACTGCTTAGCATAATCAGTCCAGAAAAACATGAATTTCCTGCCTCCAAGATACACCCTTAGCAGCAGTGAGCCAATAAATTATGTCCTCAAATGAAGATGTTCTGCTGTCTGTGTACAATGTTACTAATTTCCCATACACAGGAAGAAAAAACATTAAGCAGTGGCATGAAGGACACCTGCAGTATCCCTCCTTTGTGACTCATCTTCACAACTTTTATTCTGTTTGAAGTCTTTTTTCCTCTTCCCTTTCCAGAAAAATATTCACACCCTGAATGGCTTGATTTGTCAGGACAAATTCATCTAATTCCCTGCAATTAGGAACGTGGTCAACTTCTACTCGTGTACAAAAGATGAAAGGTAACAGCTAGCAAGTGATTATTTCCATCGCTAGGTTCCTGTATAGAATTTCAGACAAAACACTCCTGCTCTTGACAGCTTGAATGTCTCAAAAGAAATCCATGGTAACTCGATCAACACTGTCTGAATCTTTTCACAGACTGGATGCTTTTCAAGAAATAATATTTGAATAATCTTTCTTAATGAAGAAGAGAAGATCAGCACAATGTGCCGGTTCTGTTGCTTGGGCACTCAAAGCTGGCACTGGCTCCACCTTAGGGTTGTTCACTTGGTGACTGCAGGATGCTGAGGCCCTGATCCAAGAAAGAAATGAAGCACGAGGGCCTAAACATCGGCCTGAAGGTGATTTTTCAGATTTTCTCATGTTCAGTGCTGGAATCCTGCCCCAGGTACCTTGCAGAAAGATGAAAAAGCAGAAGGGAAGGGAGATGGGTGTTATCTGCAAAGAGTTTTGACAAACAATTCCCTGTGTGGAGCAGCTGACATCACCCAGCACGGAGCGTGGTCTCCTGGGCAAACCCAGGGTGTGCAGATCATTGTGCTGAGCTGCTCTGCATTGGGCTGCTGGAAGTGGCACCTCTGAGCACCATCAGCCCACTGGAGCAGGGATCCTGCTCCTAGTTCTGCTCTCCTTCCCGTGGGATCTGTGCCAATCAGCCTAAAATGGCTCAATGGAAATGATCCCTGCAACCACTGAGAAGTGGGAACTGCAGACAGAGGTGGAGCACAGGAATTTCCCAAGCCCAAGTTCACCCTTTGGCAGGGTCTGGCAGGCTGCTCAGGCACCCATGCAGCAACCCCGGGCATCTGTGAGCACACAGAGGATCCATCTCCCTCCAGTTTCCCAGGATCAACGCCCAGCAGAATCTGATCTGCCCTGTCCGCAAGACTTTTGGTGTGAGAAAATAGGAAATTTTGGCCTAAAGGAATGGGTCCCGGCCACAGAAACCACAGACCACAAGGTTCCCAGTCTGAGAAGATCCGGTGATCATTATCAGGAGCTCCTGGTTTTGCAGAGACCCGGGAAAGCAGGAGAGTGTGTGCAACCACAGTGCACAGGAGGGAGGATGCAAGGCTTGGGGGGCACACCTCGATTTGTGGGGACAGTCTTAAAGAAGAAATTGTTGCATTTTATTTCAAGTTAATTGTGTGCATATTCCTCATCAGTATCCCATCATCGCACTAGACTATTGGAAACATTTTTGGTTTTTTTTTTTCCTTCAGCTGCATTCCTATTCTTTGCAGAGGCAAAATCACTCACGAATCGTAAACAGCTTTTGCACGGAATCAGCTCCACTAATGAAAAAACAGAGAAGATTGCCATAATCTCTTGAATCTAAGGAGTAATATAGAGCACTGATTCTATCAGGCTGAGGAAGAAAGAAAGACATGAGAAAGATGGCCAGGTGCATTATGAATTTTTTGTAATAAATTTCTTTAAAATATGTGGGGGAGGGAGAGGTGACAGTATTTTAACAATACCATTATTTTACCTCATCCTTCTCCTCATTACTTATGGACAGGCTGATGCTGAGATTTAGCGCAGGAAACAGTTTTAAGAATCCATATATTCTTGGCTACAGTTCATGCCCCCAGACTGTGCCAGAACGTCAGCTGAATGTTAAATATCTAACCTAGCTATGCATTTTTAATGCAGACTTTACCATCATATTGAAATAACACTAAGCGCTAATGGCAAGGCTTTTTCTTTTTTAACATAAACACCAGGCAGTATCCAGAAACTGCACTGAAACAGGAGGTGCAGTCAAAGCAAACATACACTGCAAAACCCTCTGATTTCTTCCCCGAGACGATGTGCCATCCGCAGTAAACGGCACGAAATCAGACGTGACCACACTCATGAGCAAGGTTCTCTGGACTGGGAGCCGTTCATTTAGAAGATTTAGGCAGGTCTGCAGTTTATTCTGGTGTTGCCCATCTGTATGCCTCAGCCAGGCCACCTGAGGTGTGTTTGTCACTGAGGGCAAAATGAGCGACGGCTCCTCTGCCAGCGCTCCACGGAGTTGCTGTCCACCACCAGTGAAGCGGTTTTGGACCCAGGCCTTGTTCTGGGATCTCTGCACAGCAGTGCCCCGCAGTGTTTTGAGGCACTGTTTTGAGTAAATGTTCCTGTAGAAGCTGTGGGGATTGTTAAGTGAAATTAAACAGAGGAGACGTCTCCTCTTTCTTGTCGCGGCTTCTCTCATGCAGTTGAGCACCGATGGCTTCAGGGCGGGGATTCCTCCTCGGTGTTTGTACAGATACAGCACGGGGCACCTTCCATTTCACTGCAATACAGGATCATTAATACGAATTAATTTTATTTACCAAAGAAATCAGCTGACTGGCCGGTCCTACATACCCACATCTGAAAAGATGGTTGGCTCTTTATTATTGTCTCTGCTTTTAAATACATACATAAGTGTACATACATATTTCTTCTCTGTGGAAAGATTTCCGTAATTGACCATTTTAAAAATAAGGTATTGAGATCTGGAAAGAATGAGAGGGATGTTCCTAAACCATGAAATTTCCAGGATTTTGAAATGGTGTCTTCCATTTTTAAAATTATTTCTGGAACAGACATACTAGGCTTTCATTACCGCACAAGTCTTTGATTCATTAAGCTTTTCTACTGAAACAGAAAAAAAAGCCTCAGTGCAAGGGGAAGATCTGGAGATCATCTGCTAATTAGCAAATGAAAAAAAAGGAGAGGTAACCTATATTCCTGCATAAGATTTCACCAAACCTGGTCCTCTTCTTCCTGCCTTCCTAAAACACATAGCTTAAAGGATTTTTTGTTATTGGTATTGCCTTTTGCAATATCTTGCTTTGGGTTTGCCTGCTACTAATTTAAAACATGGTGGCCCCAGTAGTCAAGAATTTCTGAGAGGTGATGCTTCCTCACTGGTGCAAGTCTTTCTCCAGCAGACAGGGACGGAACCCTGGCGGGAGGAGGCAGTTACAGTTCACTGATGACCTGAAGTGGGATTCCTATTCAATAATCAGGCACCAACAGAAATATTTCTGCTTCTAACACAAATAACCTTTCTGGGTTTTGCATACTCATCCTGTCACTGAGACACCTGAAAAGGGTGGGTGCTCTGTTATGCACCAGAGGTAAGCACTATCACATTTACTTTCCTCCAGGAAATTAACTTCTCATCCCATGTCTTTACCCCAAGGTGTCCAAACACCATCTCAATTTCCTATTTCAGATGCTAAAGAGCAGGCAAGGTGACTCGTGCTCCTGATGCTTTAGGTGCTGCTTTTTTTCTGGAACATGGTCTGTGTTCTGTCATTGTTTCCTCTTTCAAAACTCCGACCATGGACACGCTGGGACAGGAAGAAGTACCTCAGCTGCCTAAAGAACCAGCACCTAGCTCTCAAAGTTAGTTGAAATGAATCCCACTGCTGTTCACTGCTCCTTTCTGGGTAGCTCAAAGCTGCTCATGCTGTGCCAGCAGTCTTGCTTCAATCAATGCAACACCTCACAGTGAGACATCACCCAGCTAGAGGCAGAACTGATTCTCCCGTTCTCAAAATCGATGAATTCTGCCATTGATTTTCTGTAGGACCGAAATATTTCTTTATCTTCAGGAAAATGATGTAAGTATGGCCTTGATGGCTGAAAGAAAAGGGCTGTGCAGCCCAACAGATAACAAAAACAGAGAGCAGAAGCAATGCTGGCATAGAGTGATGATCCCCATTCCTTTCCAGCACTAGAAAAGGTGTGATTACCTGGGCTTGTTGGTATGTCTACATCACTCAGTGCACACTTTTTTTGACATAATGCCAGCAGATTTATTTAACTGTTGTTTTAATTTAATTTCATTTGGGCTGTCAAAATTTGCTGTCACAATGAGCTCCACGGTGTCATCTCTTGAAAACTTATGGTGCTTGTCTTAAAACAAGTGTCTAATAAATTGTTCCCTCCCTCCTGGCATTTAAGATGTGAGCACTGCATTGGTTTGCATGGCTACAAAAAAGTATATTTTTATCATGTTACCTATTTCTTTCCTAATAATTTCTAACACCCCATTTGTCTTTTTGACCACTGCTAGCTTTGAGCGGATCGTTTTGAAGAATTATATGTAATGATTCCTAAATCTGTTTTCTGAGTAGTAATAGCTCATTTAGAGTCCATCACTGTGAATGTATAGTTAAGGTTGTTTTCCTCCATGTGCATTACTTTGCATTTATTGACACTGAATTTCATCTGCCATTTTATAACCCAATCACTCAGCTTCTTGAGCTCCTTCTTCAAGCCTTCACAAACAGTTTTATCTTTGGCTGTTGTAAAATGTGATGTCAGCAGCTGGATGTGCCAATTCACTACTCACCTCTTTTCCAAGGAGAGTATTTAGAGGCATGCTGTGCCTGTGGGACCACGCCAACAATTCTCATCTGTGAAGCTGCCCCTCCCTTCCCATGTCTGCAAACTCAGTCTCCAGTCAGCCCAGTATCTCAGGAGTACCCAGGCCATTTAACTTTCCCCTGCTCCTTTCCAGAGACTCATGCCCACCCACAGCCTCTTTCTATACCTAAACTCCGTTTCTCAAAGCCAGGCCTCCTAGTCCCAGCCCATCGCGGGCAGGTGAGGTGCACATTTCGTTTTCTTCCCGGTGCTCAGTAGAAAAGCTCCTCCCGCCGTCTCGCGGGTGCAGTGCTCGGTGCCCTCCACCCCGCTGGAGCCCTCGGCCGGCGCAGCCCAGCGCGGCCCAGCCCATCGAGAGCTCCGGGCCGGCCGTGCCCCGTGATGCAGATCTAATTTAGGCCAAAGTTACGAGATGCTTATATAGCTTGAGTTATAAGGTATCAATATAACCTGAATCATAGCTTTCTATACCTACATAACCTGAATCAGAACTTTCTACACTAAGATAACCTGAATTATAACTTCCTATACAGTGTAATGGCTAGTATATGGTTAACTGGGTGCTTCATGATGAGTAGAAGAAAAAGAAGGAAAAAAGAAATAAAGAAAAAAAACCAAAACAAACCAACCAAAAAAAAACCAAAAAAAAACCCCACAAAAACCAAAAACCTCACCAGGTGGATAGTTTCAAAAATGGACAAGTGTAGTGCTAATGAAAAAATTGGCAAAAGTAAAGCCAATCAGCCACAAAATAAAGAATCTAAACCGCTTAGAACTAGAAATATTAAGGAACACCATAACTGCACATGCTCCGAAGACAAAGTTGAAAAGTTCAGGTGCGAGGAAGACCTTGAGCTTTTAGAGCCTTCATCACTAAAGACCACCAGAGATCACCGAACTGGGGAGGCGCAAGTGCAGTGCAAAAGAAATCCCTAATAACCATGAGATCATGTTCTGNAAAATAGAGAATCTAAACCGCTTAGAACCAGAAATATTAAGGAACACCATAACTGCACATGCTCCGAAGACAAAGTTGAAAAGTTCAGGTGCGAGGAAGACCTTGAGCTTTTAGAGCCTTCATCACTAAAGACCACCAGAGATCACCGAACTGGGGAGGCGCAAGTGCAGTGCAAAAGAAATCCCTAATAACCATGAGATCATGTTCTGTAATTAGTTCCGGCGCGTACGTGATGATGTTAGAGTGACACAGTAACATTGAGCATTATTTTCTGTGTAAATAAACCTCAGCACTTGACAAAGGCAGGTGAGTCGGGTGGAGAAATCCCCCTCACCTCCAGCGCTGCAATAAACAAATCCCTGCTCTACAGACACCGGGCTGTGGGGTTTTATTTCCAGCCAATCTTTTCGGGCATCACCAGGGTTCCCTCTGCCGGCCGACACGGTCCCAGATCCCTGCTAAGACCATCAGTCGTTCCCTGCTGCACTCGCTGCCATAGTCCTTCCCAAGCCCAGAAATTATGTGAGCTCCAGCAACAGTGGAAGATGAATGCTTTTACAGCAGAAAAAAAAAACCCTAAAAATCCTGTTTACTGTTCTATTCACATGTTCTTCAAGGGGAGGTGAAAGAAGAAAAATTAACTGAAGGTCTCTTAAAGGTAAAGCTGATGAACAGGGAGCCCGGGACCCTGCCAGGGTGGCACATTTCCACTGGGAACTTCCCCACTGTAACTCAGAGCTCGGTGCTTTTGTTAGCACGCTGCTGACTGATGGCAGACCAGCCGCGCCGGTGCAGGGCAGGGTCAGAAACGCTGAGAAAGAAGGAGCTTTCTGGTTAATTCTTCCCTTGCTCAGAGGGAGAGGGACCTGAGAGTGAGGGGCTCACCTCCCTCACTCTGGGCAGCGCTGTGTGTCGAAACAAAAGCCAGTGCTGTGAAAAACAACTGCTTTTTCGGGCTCACACCACGGGATGAAGGGACTTGTTTGGGATTCTGTTAAAAGAGAGCTCCACAGTAGGAGCAGCACCGTGGTGCAGCAAAGTCGAGCAGGGTTCTGCCTGGAGGAAGCAGGATGTTTGAAATGACTCTGTAGATCTCTGAACTGCGTGGTGCTAACGTGCCCTGTGCACCCAGAAAAAAGTTCAGGTATAAATATTTAAAGTACAGCTCATCTCAGTATAGCCCAATTCCATAAAGGGCAGTGTGAAGGCATAACAAGATTTTTGTAAATTTTTTTTCCTGTAAGATCACTGCATTATTTGGACACTTCTCATCTGACACAGAGAGGTGTTTCCTTGTGCTGTGGTTTTCCAGCACCTGGCACAAGGAGGTTTTTAGGTGCTAAAGGAGAGTGAGCTGCAAACTCAGTCTCGTGCCTTGAGAAGCCCAGCTGACATCCCAAATTCTCCAAAATTCTCTCATTTTGGAGACTTGAACAAGCCCCATCCAGCCTGCCTTGCTACAAAAAAAATAATCGTTATCATTCTCTTTATCTCTCAGAAAGCAAATAAAAATACTCTCAAGGTGCTTTTGTCACAGCTTCGTCAAGACAGGCTCAAGCCTGTGCAAACTCTCTCTCTTTCTCTGTGTCTTTGAAACGCTGTCTCCAGTCCAGGGATGGCAGTGAGCGTGGATTCTGCAGGGAGGATCCAGTGGATGGAGCACGAGGCTGCACCTGCCCTGGCAGATCCAGAGGAGCAAATCTGCACCATGCCCGGGCCAGGTTAACACACAGGCGTGTGCCTGGGGCTCCAGCTCTCATTTGATGTCAACAACATTTGTGTTTTCTTTATTAAGAAATGTTTTTAGCCCTCCTGGCAATCAAAAAAAAGTTGGAAATTACAACCTGCACGTTGTAACGTCTGCTTGAATCTGCCATCAGTGTCCAGCAGCGGGAAGGGCTGTACCTGAAGCTAAAAGGAAATTACAGAGATTCCCCCACCCCCCAAATAAATAAAGAAGACTGAGAAGATCTTTCATTTTTTAAAATTCTGTTTTCATGGATTCCATGAAAAGAGCACTGACAATCTGAAAACGTCTTCATTTTTTCAAAGCTCACTCCCGTAATAAGGCAACCAAAGGGAGTATTTCAGACAACAGGTTTCATTTTTTGGCAGCCTAAACTGCAAATAAGCTCCAGTGTTCAGCCAGAAAGGAAACCAACAGCCCTGTTACAGTGCAGACCCTGCCCCAGCTGCCCCAAACAAGCCTCACCAATCTGGGACCAGATTTCTCTTGGTGCAGGGGTTTCCTCAGTGCCTTGTTCTGGCCATGCAAAGCCCAGCTGCTCCGTGCTCTGTTGAGGTGTGGTGGGGGTAAATTCTCACTTTCTCCTCAGAACAGGCTGTGGAAATACTGGATGATAAAATAACACTACAAGAGTGCCTCAGCAGTGACTGTGTGCTCGTCACCAAAGGAGGGTGAACGAGTCAGGAACAAACCACAGCGAGGGGTGATCTATCAAGCAGCTCTTGTCTTTTGCTTTCTGGGCTGAAAAAATGCCCTTTCGCCCCCATCAGGAGTTGTCTGAACCAGACAATCCTCCTCCGCTTCCTCCTCTTCCTCCCCTTTCTCCATCTGTGTTGTAGTACACAGACCATGGACCAAAACGAGCACAGGGAAGGGGTTTGGGGGTCACAGCTGAGGAAGAAGGAGTCATTTTTCAGTGACTCCATTCATCCTGCCTGTGAGACACATCATCCCACCTTCTGCAGGAGCCTGGCCACCTCTAAAAGCTTTTAGTGTGCTCTAATGCATCTGCCTCTTAATGTATGAGCAGAAAAAAAAAAATCTCCAGCCTGGCATTGCCTCAGCTTTCCAGTACTTGACTCTGCAGCCTCAGCTGATGATGTTCTTCAGGCGGACTTTCCGGGATGTGATTTTACGGATAAAAAGCAGACAGCGCACTTGAAGAGAGGCCAGGTTGGCACAAAGCTGCAGAAATGTTGCTTTCCTATGACAAATTGCAAGGTGAAAAGGAAAAAAAAACCCAACTATATATAGCCCAAACAATTTTCATAGCCTGTGCCAGTGGCACATCAGAAAACACAGAAATATGTTTGAAATGTCTGTGGTTATAAAAACATGAGATGGCTCCTTGCAGGAAATTTATTTGAAGTGCATGAAAGTGGCTGTGTTAGATGTCACCCAGAGGAACCAAACCAGGGCGTTTCTGACTCAAAGGCATAGACAGGTTTAGCAGCTGGATCTAAACTTTGGCTCAAGTGGGCTAGGCCACAGAAAGATCCTCAGCTGACTGCAGAAATGCCCATTTCTCTGAAATCTGAGTTCTGAGTGGAAAAATGAGTGGAAATACCGTGATTCAAAGAACAACTTCAGGAGAAAAACCACCCAAACCACGCATTTGCCCTGTAATTGTCCAATTTACTTCGGTGAGCACCTCAGTTCCCCAGCAGACACCCACGGGCCCATCCAAACCCTGACAGGGACTGGCCACTCCCCTCCAAAGATCCCTGAGTTGCAAAAGCCTCTTTCTACCCCTGTTTCTGCCACTTCAGCACTTGGCCTTGCTCTGGAAGGATGCAGCAAGGAAGCTCCTAATGGGTCCCCGTGGGACATCACAGGGAAGTCCAGGAGTGGGGAAGGACATCAGGCACGTAATTCATGGCCTGCCTCAGGCAAAAGGGGGCAAACAAGAACAGCGGCAGCAAAAACAACAACAACAAAAAGCTCTTCCCTCCAGAGTAGATTAATGGGAGTTCCCACTGGAGCCCATTAAACCAAACAAAATGCTGAGAGCCTCGGAATATTGTGCACTTCATCATTTCCTCAGGGTCCCCAGGGATAATAGGACAGGGAGAGTTGCAATGCTGTGGAAGTGGAGGGAAGGAGTCTGGGAGGTGTGAGGGCTCTGCCAGGCAAGAGGGACTCTGGAGCAAGTGGGAGGATTCTCCTTCATGTGCCCGCAGGTGATATTTTTCCTTCTCTAGTCTGCACACGGATATCTTGTGCTCTCCCAAGGTTTTGCAGGGCCTCAGCGGACTCTTTGCTTGTTTTGCCATTTTGCCATCTGGCCAGCCTGAGACGACTGTCCCTGGCATTTTGAGAAATCTACAGAGACAACGGGGCTAATGAATCTGAGGTGAAAGGGTCTCCCATTACTGCCTTTTTTCAGAAGAAGAGACCAGTGGGACAGGAACGGTCCTGTTTCCTGACTGACAGCATAAACACAATACTTCTTCTTTGAGAGAGGCAACATAGGACAAAAAATTCCAGTGTATTGATCCCGAGTTGATTTTAAATCTACACATTTGGGATTTTTCACTTTCTGATTTTTTTTTTTTTTATTATTTTTTTTTAATTATTTTTTTAGAAACCTCAGGGGTTTGTATGGAGCTCTGGATTTGCCCGGCACCGAGAGGATGAGTTGGGAAAACCAACACAGCGTGGTTTTGTTCCAGACAGCCGCCTTCTGCTTAAAGAGTTGCCTTCAGAGCTCAGCAGTCCCAGAGGAAGACGTGTTTCCTGCCTCGAGGAATTTATAGACTAAATTAGACGGGTAGCACAATAATTGTAACAAATGAGAGTCATCTGCATTTCCAGGTCAAGCAGAAATATAAAAATATCCCCAAACTACCCTGCAAAAGCCATCACGTTAGAACTTGGCAGAAAAATAATAACTACTTCATTCCCTGGTAATTTAAAAGTAAATAATTCCTTGTTTTGAACATAAATAATTTGTTATATTTCAGCAACTCAATAATTCGAGAAAGGGGGTCAGCTGAACTATTTTAATTTGCAAAATGTTCATTTGCATTTCAAGGATCTATTTTTTGCCACTCATCTTTATTTGAACATAATGCAAAGCAAAGAAATTCTGAACGAGCACTCGTGTCAACAACAGTATTTAATCCTTTTTTTAGTTAATGAAATTGTATTTATCACTATTTTTCCATTTCTGTATTAAAAATAGCAAAATGTTCAAGCCTTTTGGTACTACTGAAGCATTTTGGTATCAAACCTGCATTTTTTTTCTGAAGAAACTTTTGTACAGAAAACATTGGATTTATGCATCATTACACTGCTGCTTTCTAATCCCCTTTCAAGAGCTGTCACTTCTTTATCCTATTTCCTACTTTAGTGCTTGTTTTGTTTTCCTCTACAGAAGAACAAAAATATATTTCTCAGCTGGCATTGCCTTCAGTTTTAATAAAAAAGTACAATACAATAAGGCAGAACGAAAATAAAGCCTTCACAAGGACACTTTCAAGTTGTAAATTCGCGAGTGAGCACCTCATTTAAACACACACAGAAAATCAACTTGTCACTGCAAGCAGCAGGGAGGTTGAAAGCTGCAGAACAGAGACAGAACAGTTATCCAAACATGCACAATTTGATTTTGTGACATGGGACAACAGAATCGTCTCAGCAGGTGCCCGCCCAGAGCGAACTGGTGGTGGAGGAGACAGAAAATTCTCTGAATAAGGGGCAATGCTGAATTCAGTGCTGCCAACGTGATCGCAGAATAAAAGTATTTCATTGAGAAGGACACTGGGAGTCTGCCTGTCTCTACGCCCTTTACTTCTGAGATTTTTAAACGTGAATGCACATGTATTTCTGCCAGAAGGCTGCGTTTCTTCCTTGCAAAACGGTGTGTGTTTAACTCAGCAAAAACGGAGCTGGCACAAGAAAGAGGGATAAGAGGTGAATTTTTTGCCCTGAGAGTCTCCAGGCTGATTTACCCAGCTATTTTACCCAAGATATGAGTCCTCTCATGGTGAGTACTGGGACCTATCAGACTTTCCTGTGAAATCCTCCTCTTTCTCCTCCTCCTGCCCCTGCAGCAAGAAATTAGCCCCTTGAACACCTCTAGTTTTTAATAACAAATCAAAG
Organism: Dasyornis broadbenti; assembly: GCA_013397935.1. Taxonomy (NCBI): domain Eukaryota; kingdom Metazoa; phylum Chordata; class Aves; order Passeriformes; family Dasyornithidae; genus Dasyornis; species Dasyornis broadbenti. The sequence goes on from VZRN01000216.1 coordinate 529,848, forward strand.
CCAAAACTTTCCACTTTAAAGGAAAATGTGGCCTTGCTTCATTTAAAAACTGAAGCAGAAAAATCCATAGGCTTCACTCCTGCACCTACATAAATCCTCTGGCAAAACGGACAGCAGGGGAGGCTTAAAAACCAGAGGTCCCCGGATCTGTTTTTCCTGTGCCTGAAACTTTCAGGTAAGAGGTAGCACAGTAAACATCAGAGAGCTCAGACACTGTGAGATATTAATTACATCACTAAATTAATACAGCGAGGGCTGGGTCAAGGACTCTCAACTTGAGGAATGTGGGAAGTGAGTATGGTTTGAAGCCACTGCTCTGTAGGAAGCCAGAAAGCAAGAAGAGTGGCTCAGGCAAAAAGAGGAGAGAAAGTAAGGTGTTTGTAAAAGAACGCACTAGGTTTCTCCTTGTGCTTTTTCCTGGATTTTGAATCGGGAATCACAAGGGAAAAGGGGAATTCTGTTATTAAATAGGCGGTTTTAATCCAGGGTGCGGATTCAGAGCACATTTCTTTCCCTTCTCTCTGCATACAGGCACCGTGCTCACCTTTTCTCAGCCCATAAATCACCCACCCTGTCTTTCTGCCTGAGCAAAGAAGGGGAGACATCCCTGCTTGTGTGCCCAGGCAGGATCACAGGCTCTGGCAGCCAAGCTGGGAAGGACAAAGCCTGGCTTTGAGAGGCGTTTCCCCACGTGCAGGGATTGGAAAAGGAAGATGTTCCCTGCTTGATGGAGAGGGCCACAAGACCTTGCTCACCCACACAAGAGCTGGCACCCCATCTCACCACCAGCAAGGCACTTGTCTGTCCTGCCACCTTGATTAATAAAACCAGATAATTAAATATTCTTCATCAGGACTGGCCGCACCATTCTGAACCTCTTCCATTGTTCTTTTTCCCCCCATCACCCCCACTGTTTTTCCAGTATCTGGAATCTGGAAAAAGCCGAAAGCCTTTCATCTTATCAGGTGTGGTTTATTGCCCCCTGGTTACACAGTAATTTTGGTCTCCACTCCATGAAAAGGTCATATGATGGGATATCAGCTCAAGAATTGTCAGTTCACTGGACAAATAAGGCAAGGACTGCCAATACGATTGTGAGAGCCTGATAAGGAAGGCACTGAGAAGAACCAGCAGGAGAGGGAGAAACAACCACTGCAATTTAAAACGTGAGGGGCAATCCCAGGAAAAGGCAAGAAATGCTCCTGGAAGGAGGGAGAGGGAAGGAACAGGAGTGTATCTCACCACATTCTTCCCAAAATAAAAATTAACAAGCAGGCAGAAGTGGCTCAGGAGAGGAATCACAGGAATTCACCCGCATTAACCAGGAAATCTCCCGCCGTGCTGGATGCCTAAGCAAGTGGTGGGATGATTATCAAGCTAGCTCAGGATGGAGAGAAAATGATGTTTCCTCTTTGGAAGTACAGGTGGGGGGTAGAGGGCACCAATTCCTATTCCTACATGTGTTGCAAGGGCCGTCTCTTTTTCTCTTGTGACCGATAAGGTGGGCTGACGCCGAAAAGCACCTGCTTGGGAAGTTCAAAGGGTTTTCACAGTGGAAGAAAAGAGAATCAGAACCAAAGCTGATGGCTGGGAAGGATGGCTGAAGGATAACCTGGGAACTGCTGCTGAGGAGGGTTTTTCGTATGTGGCTCCTCCCTGTATGCAAGAGAAGTTCACAGGTTGTCTCTCTTGCTGGTAAAGGGCCCGAGGGACAAGTGTTTGTCCTGCTGATTATTTCCTTAACTCCATAGCGGTACAAATCCAGTGGGCTTTTCTCAGATTTCAGCCTGAAAGCAGGAAGGGAAGATAAGTGCCCCACAAACAGCCTTTACCAACAAGAATCAACCCTTCCCAGGGCATTTTTCTCCTGAGACTGCGAGGAGGACTGCAACCTCCTCCTGGAATGGCCACACGATTTTCAGACCAGTAAATCCAAGAGGCAGGGGGAACTCCTGGCTTGGTAAGACTTTGAACCCCCACCTGGCCTCCCCCAGACCCTGGGAGCTCAGAACTCGACCCCAGGCTGCTCAGGAGCGTGTTCTGGCCCGTGGGTCGCCTTTGTTCCTCCTCCCAGCGCTCCACCCGGGCATGGGTGGGGAGGGACATGCACCATCCCAGCCGCGCGTTCCTCGGGGTGCACCACAGGGCTCTGGCACCCACGGCCACTTGGGCAGGAGTATGATGGAGCCCCGGGTGTGTGCTGGACAGAGGAAGCCCAGCCTGTCCTTTTCCATCGAGGAGATCCTGAAGAAGCCTTCTCCCAGCAGCACCCTGAACAGGAGGATTTACGCTGAGAGACGTCCGTCCCCAAAAGCAGGGTCACCGGTAGCCCTTGGTGAGTACCAGTTACACCGCTTTATGAAAATGCTCCTTTCTTTCTGATCCCGAAAGCTGTCAGGTTTCATTAGGTAGAATTTTTACTCTTTAACTTTTATAGGGGTCTGGGGTTTCCCTTATCAGGGAAATTATAAATTATAATTTATAATATTTTTTAAATAATTTGCTTTCAGCCTCACGGTAGATCGGACTCAGGGGTTTTGTATATTTTTTAAAGCCTCAATGTCATTGGAGAGGCGAGCATGCAACCTGAAAAGTTATTGCAGGTAGCTCCCTTCAGTAACAGCCAGGAGTTAGAGGAAAAATACTCTTTAAAAACTGTACTTTTGTTAACTGGGGTGGGGAAAGAGGCAAATAAATGCCTGCCATGAGAAGGACAGGTATTCAGACTCGGGAAGCGAGCCTAAAACTGCTGCAACTTAACGAAATTTTTGGAGTTTCACTTATATCAGTTGAGTGTTGTCTGGAATTACAGCAAGATCTCGGATCAGCACCCTTTTCTGGTAAATTTGACCACTCATCCTGAAGCAGGAGAATGGTCTGTAAGGGCAATCGTAGCTCCAGGAGTGTTAGAACTCAATTGCTGGAATAAGAAAAGAGAAAGCATATGTGTTTAACCATTTCTTATTCTCATGGACACGAGGTTTTCTTCATGAACTAAATAAAAGCAGTGAGTAGAAAACTTGCATGACTTTGATCTCAGCAAACCTGAAAGTGCAGGAGACTTTTTGACTTCAGTTTTCGCAGTTTAGTTTCTCTGGCCTTGAGTGAACTTTTACCCCCACAGAAATGTTCTCCGTCTTTTGTTAAACAAAGAACAACATCCAGCATTTTCCAGATTTCATATTTCTTCTTCTTTTTCAATCTTCATCTTCCATGAAAAAGAGATGCTTTATGTATACAGGCAGATCCACTTAAAGAAAAAATGAGCTGTAGTTTTGACATAGAATTTTCACTCACCTCTCACTCAACTGCTTTCAACAAAGCTGAATGCTACACTTTATTTTTTGTAATATAGACAGATCTTTTCATGGATCAGGACCCCATTTCCCAGGACACTGGATGAGCCACCCATTAGTAAGGGAGAGAGTCTTTTTCCAAAAACCTGGCAAGTCCAAGAAACCATTGCCTATTCTCATAGTTTCATCTCTTTTTATGTCCAAACTGGATACCGAGCTGGACTGGAAAGCAAACAAGACCTGAGTGGTGAGGGAAACCACTCACCAGTGTAACAGCAGTCTTTGGTTGGACTCCAGCCCCCTAACACTGACTCTCGGTCATGCTTTGCACAAGATTTGGACTTTTTTTTTGTTCATCTCTGACACAGGGTAACTTGTCTCCTGACCATTTGGCAGTCATGTTTTTGCAACTGATCAAGGATGTTTAAAAAAAGAGAAAGAAAACAAAACTTTTTCACTGTTTGTTTCTTACCTAAGAAAGTGCTACCTAAGCTGATTACCCTTTGCTTTCTGAGCAGAACTGTGATTTATTCAGACAAGTTGTATTTATTTCACAAGCGCAGTGCCCTGGGCTGTACATCTTGGGATGATTTCTGGGTTTCATCGAAATCATTAAGCTTCATGCCATGTAACACCAGCATTCAAGTTGTGTAAATATTAAGCCACATTCAGTATGGCTCAGGGTCAGGGGACTGAAATGAGCTGGGGAACTTGCTGGAAATTCCAGGATGGGATTCAAATCCAGCTGCTTTCTTGTGACAGTTCTGCAGCAGCAAAGAAGAAAGTGCTACAGCTCCGGGCTTAGTTTTATCTTACTATGGATTTTAGAACATTCCCCACAATGCCACGTGGAATGTATCTGAGCAAAGCCACGATTCACAGGAGAGACGGGATGATCCATATGGCACCACATACACACTCATGGCTACCGTAAATTAAATACCGAGGCCAGAAATGATCATCTGATGTAGACAGTGTCAGTCCCGAGATCACACTTGTCCTGAAGTCTAAATGCAGCCATGATGAGCTGAGCACATGGGTAGGACCAGGGAACCAGGAGAAACAGAAATGGTTTGGCTTGGTGGTCTGATGTTTGGACTCGATGAACTTAGAGGCTTTTCCAACCTGTGATTCTAAAGGAGGGGCACAAAGATTCCCAAAAAAACCCCCATGGGTGCTGGTCCAGATGACTCCTAGAAGCTGCTTCTAACAAATGATTCTGAGTCTCATCCTTTTGTCACAGTGCCTAGAAAGGGTAACCACGGCCTTTGCGAGGGACACAATTAAACACCGAGTGAATGCTGATCTCCTCCCTTGTGCCAACCCTTTCCTTTAAAACACAGACAAATATCTGGCCTATTTCAGAAAAAAAAAAAAATATTCTGAAATTCCTGGGAATCTGATTTCAATGTGCTTGAAATTCCATCTGAAATGATTGTTTATTACTCCCCTGATTTCTGCCAGCGAGGTTTCACCAACGGGAGATCTTTTATCGAGTCGGGGAGAGCTTGGGATGAGAGCGTTACACCTGGGAAATTAATAGTGAAAGCAGTAACAGATACGGTAATTTCGTCATTCTGCCTGTGTTATGCTCCATCATGTTAAGGATATGCAAATTAAAAGGAACACAACCACCACTTCACACAGAAATGTCAATGTGGTGATTGTTCACCTTTAGCAACACTCCACCCAGCCTTATCACAAAAGAGGAAACAAACTGAGGGAATCTAACTGAACAGATACCATCTGGCCAATCAGACTGATTCACCCCACCTCTTCCAAGGAAAAACAATACACCTGGAACGGAAAAAAAAAAAAAAAATGGAAAGAAACATATATAATAGAAAGAGAAAACCAACAAAACACAAAGATGCTTTCATTTTTTGGTGGTAAACTCTTCCCTGTTCACAGCCTTAGTAAGACCCTAAAATCATAAATCTTGTGCCTTCACTGATCTGTCTCTCTCCACTGATTACACAACAAGGCTTAAATGGACCTCAGGTCATTTGAAATCACCTCCTGCTTTCAAAGTGAAACGCTGCTGTCTTGCCTGAAATTGTCCATCCTTGCCTATGCAACTGAAAGTCAAGACAAAAAGCCCAGCTCAGTATCTACCCTGCTTCCGAGTTCTCCAGAAAAGGCAGCCACTAATTTGGATACTGACAGGGAAGCTGAGACTTCTCAGCCATTTGGTTTTGCCTCCTTATGTCTGCAGTCCTTTTAAAAAAACTCCCGTAAGGACCGTGTGGTCCAATGGTCCCATAAGGACCACTGAAAATTTTAAGGTGGAAGGAAGCAGAGGCCAGGCCAGATTTGAGGGTCAAATTCACCGGGATCCTGTGTCTGCAACAGGGGCTAATCTTGGCTTTGAAGTACAGCATAGAAGGATTAGGGTAATTTTAAATTTCATCAGGTTGGAATGGTACAGACCACTTTTTTCAAACCAACTGGAAGGCGCACTCAGTGGTGCTTGCTTTGGTCAAAGTTGCCTTGTGCTGTGTCCCTCACAGATTCCAGCAGCAGGAGCCAGGCTGACTGTGACTTCCCTTCGGCCAAAATGCTTCTCCCCATCACGTGTGCCCCACCCAGGGCAAGGAGAGGGCGGGCAGCTCACTGCAGAAGAGCTGCAGACAGCCCAGCATCCCTCCTGGGTGAGGACGCGGGACGGGAGCACCTGGAAGGCAAAAGAAAACACGAGGAGGAGGAGGAGGATCAGCTCTGTGGTTTCCCAGTGGAGCATCCACTTCATGGTGAGTGTACCTTTATCCAGACTTCCCACTTCAATGCCCCAAAACACAGCTGTTATGTCACAATTGCGTGCATGGCAATAGCAAACAGCAGACATCACAAATGTGTCCACTGGCTGGGTCACAGCAGGTGGTCACAGCTCCTGGATGAGTCCCAGAGATGGTTCTTCATTCTTGCCATCAAAAGCCCAAAGATGAAGCTCCATCTGAAGCTCCATAGCTGAAGTTCCATCTCAGTCCTACCAGCTCCACCAGTGTTGGTGGCAGAGACCGCTTCGGGTGTTTATTGCCCTCCAGCTTGGGGTGTGAGGAGTTACCACGTCCTGAGCCTCGCTGCCAGGGTTGTGCAACGCCCATTCCTGGTAAATGCGCGTTGCACAACGTGGGGAGAGAGGAGTGAGCTGCGGAACGAGCCGAGTCAGCTCCATGTGTTCTGTACACCTTGGACCCACGGCACGGGTGATGGAGAGGTCACCGGCACGCACACAGGCAAACTGCCGGCATGCAGGAGTTCTGGCAGGAGGTGTCAGGCACGATTTTCAAGCCTGGCCACGTTGGTGGATCTGCTAATTTAATTAGTTATGAGCACTGATGAATGGTCTATCTCTGAGCCAAAGCACAGGACAATACAAATACGATTTTCCAAGAGACTTTAGGCTAAGCAGGATACATGGGACCTGAACAAGGCAAGTTCCTAAAAGACAGATGGCAACTAATTAGCAGCACGTGACAAAAATTCCTCCAAGTTCTTTGAGTTTGAGGAAAAGTAAATACAGGCATTCACACGACACTTCACAAAAGAGGTTTTCAGCAGCAGTAGAAAGGTGGTTTTTTGCATAGTTGGTTATTCTTTACTCCAGGGGAAAAAAAGGAGTTTTGTTTAAGTCCATTGAAGATCACAGATGCAGGGTTACTCAGCTGGCTTTGCTGAGATGCACACATCATCCTTGCTCCACGCTCTGCAAGCTGGCAGGAGAAACAGCTCTTTCTGTGAAATGCATTTGAAAGAAAAGCCTTGCTCCTGCCACCGCTGCCGTGGAATACACAAGCCTTGTGACAAGCTGCTGTCACCTCCTCCTCCTGCACGAGACAGCCATCGGTCTTGATGCAGGGAGAAGCCTTGTAAGATAACTGGAAATTTTACCTTTCCTCTGTGCCCTGTAAGCTGCACACAGCTCATGACAGCAGGGCTAAATCGTGCTGCCTCCCCACAGAAGAGCCAGGGCTGTGTGTGTCTGGCACTCGGAGTTGACTCTGAGTACAAAAGGAGAATATTCACACCTGAGGGAGTGCCCAGCCAGGAGGATCTCAACAGAGCTGGGAGGTGGCGGTCCTGGCTTGGCTCTCAGCCTCACTGTCCAACACCGTGGTGGGTATCAGCCTCACCAGTAAAGCAGGGGAGAACGTGTGTAATTATCTGCACAGCCCTGAGCCAAGAGGAGCAGCCCCTTTCAATGGCAACGTGTATTTTAAAGGCATCTGAAACAAAATCCCTCTGTTCCCTGCTGGCAGTGGGGTTTTGAAGCCAAGCAGAGGTTTAATGATCTGCCATTTTCTCGTCTACTGGTTCCCGCAGTTGCCGAGCCTTTGACAGAAACTGGCTGAAGAGGAGGGGAGGATTCTAAAGCACTGGATTGACATTTTCCCTGTGGTGTGCAAACATTGAGGTTTTGGATCCCATTCATGCACTGTGCCATTCCTAGCAGAGAGCTGGAGGCCTGGGTTTAAAATACTTCTCAGTATCTTCAGTTTCAACCTCCTTCTCCCACTTTACATTAGCGGGGATGGGCTGGTGGCTCTTTTTCTCCCGCCTCTGGCTGTGGCAGGTGTCACCTTTCCCAGATGCACCTGCAGGAAAGGCAGACTGCATCACCCCTGGAAGCAGCCTGTAGTCCTTACAGCTCAAACTGATAGCAAATTAACTTTATTCACACACCTACAGACTCTGGGGTGCTTCAGACACACTTGGCATGGCAGCTACAGGTCAGTGACAGGTCCTCTGACAAGGCACCTCCATGGAGGAGAGATCCCCAGGATGTCCCTCACACCCACACCAAGCATGCACTCAGAGGAAAGGCACAACATCAGCAGCAGGGGACCTTTCTGGTGTGAAAGACACCAGAAGCCCTTGGCGGGGTGGTTCCCTCTCCTGTCTCTCTCATCACACCTCCATCGATGTAAAACACCTCCATTTTTGGAGGAATTTTGTGAGGGATTTCTGGGCTCTGTCTAGACACACTCGTGTTTGGTTGTCAGGGAACAGAAGCAATCAGGTGTGCTCTACAATCACCTTGGGGCAGGAGGGTTTGGTGCTATTTTATACAGGAGGAGGAAGGTGAGGAGGAGGCAATGACGACAACAACCTCCTTCATGGGCAGCTGGTCTGAGACAGCAAGAGCACCCCAGCTGTGACCCTGAGTATGAATTTGGAGCATATTCCCAGGAAACCCTGTAACAATTCCCTAAAATTTTTCTTTTCCCACAAAATGGCTTCTGCCACTAAGCGGTTTGGAAATGCAGTGTCATTTAAGCTAAATTAGATTTATGCCCTTATCACAAACCACTTGCGGGCAGCAACGCCTCTTGCACTTTGCACTTAAAGGCTGCATTGTAAGCAAAAAACGAAGAGCCCTCATATGCTGGAGACGTGCTGACGCTGGCATTTAGTTTTGCTAAGCCCTTCTTTGAATTTGGGCGCCTTCATGCAGAGTATTGTGGGCTTTCACCTGTGGCTTTCTGCATGGAAGATTCAGCAGAACCTTTCCAGAAAACCTGGATTCTTGGAAAGCAGCGTTGATAAAGCCTGCTTGAGAAGAAGAAGCAGCATTGACAAAATCTGGTTTAGAAGGAGATCATTCTAAGGAAGGCCTTACTTTGGAGCTGCTGGTCCAGGCTCTGACCTTGTTTTGGTGGGTTTACTTGAGGTATTGTTGAAGGCTGGTTCTTTTTTTCCTCCCTCTTTGAAGACTGTTTATAATGACACCCTGGATATTAAATGAAAGGCACAAAACCCGAATCCTGTACTCTCAACCCTTCAAACTCTGTTCACATAGAAGTCTAACTGGTACAAGAAAGCACTGAGTAAAGCAAAGCTGTCAGCAGCTGGGGACCATCATGAATTCCTTTTGTGTTGTTTCTTCATGGATTTTGGGTTTGGAGTTTTATTTCCTTTAAGCAAATGTTAACATTCAATGCTTTCCTCAAGTAGCCCCTTCTTTCCTGGAAATTTTGGATCCAAAGGGTGCATTACACCAGACCCAGAGGTTGATTTGTTCCTGCTAGTCAAATCTGCGTGATGTGACCACCTGTAAAGTTGATGGCACAACACGATAAGTTTATTTCAAAGGTCTTAAAGAGTATTTATTGGCTTCTCCTAAATTGTCCTAGAACTTTTCATTGCATCCCTGGGATATGGTACTGTTAATTACTGTTCTTTGAAATTGAGGGCAGGTCTTTATGCTTAAAAAAGGAGAAACAGCAGGGGCAGGGATGTAAATAAACATTCCTAATTGTTGTCTAGATGTTTGCAGGTACAAATAAGCACAAAGAGCAGGAATGAAGAAGGAAGCAGGCTGTCTAAGCTCAACTTTCTCCCTGTTGCTAATGGCTGGTTTCTCTCGGTGTGGGACCAGAGAGTGTGGGGACAGTGGTGGGGAACCTGTTTTCTTTGGTGAGAACCATTATTGGTTTTAGGCTGGCCACTGCTTTTGAGGTGAGGTTTGACTATGGCTAAACATTCGCTAAAATGAATGTGTCAAGTGTCGGGCTTGAGATTTAGCTGGATGGGGAAGCTACGCATGCATCTACCCCAACCCACACTGGCCTGAAGGAGCTGATGAAGTTGCAGGCCCTTTGGCCTAGGCACAGGCCTGAAGGTTTGCTTCATCCTTCAGATATTCCGCTGACCACTGGCTGTGCCAGAGTTCTGCACAGCAGCAGCATTTGTAAACACCATCATCACTTTGCTGGCAGACAGGAAAGGTTAAATTCACCAGGGGCTCAGGCGGATGGTGAGCACGATCCTCCACAACAAACTGTCCGCATGGATGGTTTCATCCTCTGACAAGCAGACTGAGAAACTCCCCTGGCCACCACTGTACAGCCTTTGTAAACAGGCTTTTAGCCTGGTATTTTTAGCATTCCTGGACACACCCCCTGAAGTCTGTGCCTCTCTGCATCTCAGCCTTGCTGTCAGGTGATTAGGCACTGTGCTCAGCGCCAGGGTGGAAGCACCGCTCTGTCAAGGAGTTTTGGACTGAAGGGAGGAGGTCAAGACTTTAAAAGTTCAAGTTGTGCTTCTCTGAATTAACTTTGGCAATGGCTGAACAGCCAGCAGCTGGATGCTAAATGCTGTGTTTCTAGCAGGAGGCTCTATCTGGAGCACATGGTACCTGTCCAACTCGGATCAGTCTCACTGGATCTGCCAGTGCTTCCTAACAAAGGCTGAAAAATGACTTTAATAAAGATTAGCCCCACTGCAATCCTCATGGCTAAATATTGCAACACAAGCTCTTTTGAAAGCCATTAGCCACCTCTTTAACGAGGAGAGGGACTGCCATGGGCACATCTCTGTACACAGACAAGCATGTTCTGCCCTGATGTTTCCATCAGGAAATGGAAACTGGAGCTTTTTGCTGTGGAGCTGTCTGCCCTGAGCAGAATAACACCACAAGGGAGTAACACTCAGAAAAGCCACGAGAAGGAAGTGGCTGGGAGACCCACACATCTGAATTACAAAGAAGAGAGAGAGAGACAGAGAGACAGAGAGAGAGAGAGGGGGGAGCTAATCTCAAAAAGGTAAAAAAGGAGAAAACAGAACTTAACGAGATATAATGAGGCTCTTTTTCAACACACCTGAGTTTCTTTTTGAGAAACAAATTATGCAGTCAACCTTTTTACACAGAGAAACATGTATTTCTGAGGATATATAGCTAAAGCCACTTGCTTGCTTATGTACCTGCTTTCTCTCTGTCAAAGAAGCAGCAGAATCTTTGGATCTGGCTGTCACATACCGTATGGTATCACTGCAGCTGTACAGGCTTTACTTAACAAACCTTTATGAGCAGTAGTAATCAGTAATGATTTGCTCATGCCTCTAAAATCTTGAAACTGTGTTGTAGTGGGCAGTGGAAATAAGGTGCAAAATGCTAAGCTAAAACTGTAATTATAAGCAATTGCAAATCGGATGCCTTGAGGCTGTGCTTAGTTTAAGGCCTTAATGCCTTAAATTCCCTTTTTAGGGAAGGAATATGGAGTGGCTTTACTTCGTGTGGGTGTTTGGAGGTCAGAGATCACGTAATAAAATACATTGTGAGACACCTCTGGAGACTACCCAAAATCTGAGCAGGGCCAGCATAAATCAGGTGTCTTAGGCCTTTCTCCAGCCAAGTTTAGAGTGTCTGCAAGGACTGAGACTTCACAGCCTTCCCTGGCCCACATCAGACTGCCCTCACGACGGAAACATTTTTTTACATGTTATGTAATCAGAACTTTCCTTGCTACAACTCGTGGTCATCGGTCTCGTCCCTCCACCGTGCACCTTCAACAAGAATCTCCATTTCCACAAAGTTCCTGCGTTCCAACTTGCTCCAAGTCTGACCTCATAATAAAGCAGCTCCGCAGAGGACAAATGAGCCTGATAGTGAATTTAAAGGAGCTGTACTGCTTTATCAGCGTGGGGAATCTGGCCCTCCCAATGTCAACAGTAAGGCAATGTATCTCTAAGCATCAGAAAATGCTGACATATTTAGCTGCCTGGTATTTTCAGGCTTGGTTTCAGCAGTCAGCTAACCTGCAAATGACTTTCACAGAGCATAAAAGCACACTTGAATATCCCCAGCTTTTACATAAAAAATAGCTCAGGAAACTCAGACAGACTCTTATTTCCCCAGAGACTCTAGAGCCACGTTTGAAAAGCCAAAGTTACACTTCCAACACTTCCTAGTTTTATATCTTCCACCCACTTTCTTTATTAGACTGTAATTCTGAATGCTGTTGTTTGCTATGGGATCTCTAAGCTGAGGTCCCAAGGCAAAGGGAACTATCAAAGCTACAGTCAGAAGAAGCTTCATCTTGCAAGAGAAAATGTTAACAGAGTCCCAGATTTTTTACATTTCTTAACAGTTTTTAAAAAATTAAAAATAGAATGACTGATTACCTGTAGGAAAAAATGTGCTTTTCTAGATTTCCTGCTGTCAGAAGCCCTGATTAGTTCACAGGAATCCATTTTGTTAGCAATTTAATTTCATTTCTAGTCGAAATCAGAGTTTGTCCTTCAGTCTCTACTGGCCCATGACTAACCTCATTTTACTGTATTTTGATCAATCTGATGAGTTTCAGCTTTGAAAATTCTGGTTTTAGTAGGATTGACACTTCTGAGCACCGTGTAGACCCTCACCCTACGTAAGAGTCCTGTCTGTAAAACAATTCACCTTTCCTGAAGGAAAAATGTGGAGGATTAAAAGTGAGCTGATAGGGAGTTCCTTTTGCCAAGAAATTATGTGATTTCATTATTACTATTGTTATGTCATTATTATATTATGTTATTATTTGCCAAGAAATTACGTTATTTTGCAAATAACATTTTTCTCATGGGTCTGAAGGCAGCACTGCAGTTTAACGAGTGGGACTTTGACAGGCTGGTGGAAAGTCTAATGATACAGATTTAGCTGTGTTGGACATCAGCTTTATTAGGCTGTTTCTGAGACATGGCAGTATTGACAGTGTTTGTGATAAATGACACTCCTCAGTTGTTCTTGCATGACTGGTTTCCTTTCAAAGCCCCCAGAAGGTTTAGAAAAGATGAAATATTCTCAATGGTGTCGTGTCCCAGGCTCCTTCCTACCAAGCTGATGAACAGAATATTTTAATCCTTGTTTTCCGTGTCAACAGAGTCACAATGAGGTTTCGATTACCAGAATGAAAAATGGCATTTTCTGGTTGGCACAGAGCCCAGTTTAGATTGGCCTAGGTGTTTAGTTACCTTTTCACCGTTTCAGCCCTCCAAAGGAAGATTGTGTGCTAATGGCTGAACAAAAGCGGGGAAAAGGGTACGGAGTCTCTTTGGGGGGCTGAGCTAACCTTGCCTGGTTGATTGTTCCCATTACAAAGAGTGTGCCTCTGGTTACACAGTGCGAGTTTTCAGTTGTCACCAGACCATGGAGGACCAAAAGCAGCCGTTCAGAATTGCAATTTTCTCTAACAACGTGGTCTCATTGACAATTGCTTCAGGTCACTGAGTAGCACGCTCATCATAGTCACTAAAATAGTATTAGAATTTTTATGCACCTGTCAGATGCAGTTTTCCGAGCTCAGTAGGAAAAACCCTGTGACTCACAAGGCTTGGGGCATGGCTTTTTGTGTTGGTCACTCAATGTCAGCTGGAAGACACTCCATTTGTGCATCAGAGAAGGCTCCAGCCTTGGGACGAGACTGAACCCCACATTCTGCAGCTGCTTTTTCCTCCTCCTTTTTTCCTCCTCCTTCCACCCTCCTCAGCATCATTTCAGAGCAACCAAGACCTCATCCTGACTTACACCGAGTGCCACACAGAGCTCATGATCTCAATAAAACACCCTGGTGTAGGAGAGCACTTTCAAAACACTCCAGGGGTGTTGAGGGAAGTCCTTTGTGTGATCATACCACAACAGGTGAAGCAGTGGAGAAGTCTGTGAGTCTCCTTAGGAATTCACAGCGCCTAAACTTCCCCACTGGCTTGAAGTCCTTATTCTTAAGGTTAAGTTCTTTAGGTTAAGCTTATTTAGAAAGTCCCCACACCACAGGGGTGCAAAAATACCTTTTCTTTGTTAAACTGCTGGCTATCCCTGCTGCTGGAGGAATGGTTTGGGAAGAGGACAGCAGTCAGTCAGGGTCAGTGGTTGGTGCAACACTGAAGGACTTTGGTGACAAACTCATTTCAGGGCTAGCGTGGATAAAATACACAGGGGTTTGTAGGTGTTGACGTGCGGTGGATGCATGGAATTAGCACTGCAAATGGACACTTTTGACTCATTCCTTTAATGATAAAGGAGCTCATTCCCGTTCTCTGCTGGGTCAGGAGCCAGTCACCCATGATAAGTACATGTCTAGAAGGTGTTGTGGACGCCATCCCAACTGCAGAGCAATTTACAGAAATTGCTGGATCTCTGAATCTTCTTGAGGTCCCATAGCCTTTTCCTGTTAAAAGCAGTACCTCTTTCCTTGTTTTCACAGCTGAGAGGAAAGGGAAACGGAGAATCCGGACAACGTTCACAGCTGAGCAGCTCCAGGAACTGGAGAAAATTTTCCGAGTGACTCACTACCCGGATGTCCACATTCGCAATCAACTGGCAGCGAAGATAAACCTCCCAGAAGCCAGAGTTCAGGTACAGCGTGCCTCCAGAAGGCCGTGCTCACTGCGACTCATTCATTATTTGGAGTGCATTCTGAATAGTTTATGCCTGGGTGCCAATGCTAATGAAATCCATGACCTCTCTCTTACCCTGCAGACGAGGCCGGTGGCACTGTTCTCGTTTTGCAAATAGGGAAAGGAGGGTTTGTCAGCCAGCTGTGACTAACCAAATGGAATTAATCAAAGGGTTAACAGGAGCTCTAAGCATTCTAAATGCACAGCAAATAGGAGTTACAGATGGTTATGAGCAACCTGTTGGACTCTGTAGCGACAGAGTGGCCGTTTATGAAAATATTTATTAATCATTTATCAACCGTTTATAGGCTAATATTAATCCAGTGCAAACTGTCATCCACATCCATCTTCCAAGGGTCTCAAAAAATGTGAAAATAGTTGCCAAAATGGAAGTGCTTCTTAGTGTTCTGTATTTTGATATCCCAGGCTATAAATGCCCTGGCTGTAATTTCAGTGCACAGAAACCAATCCAGTTTCCCTCTGTGGTAATATAATCTTGCTGACTGTGCTAAAAATGGACTCCAAATGCTTCCTGCATATGAAATCTGCTACATTAAAATATACAGACCACTCTGTATTGGCATTTGGGTGCCAATCTTGGATGAATAAACATTAGAAACAAGAAATTATCAAAAATTAATAAGCAAAGCAGGAGGGTGCAGGTCAAGGCCTTGGTCAGAAAAATTAAGGATCAAGAACTCAATAAAAGTCGATTTAAAACAAAAAAAAAAACCAAAACCCAAAGCGATCAATTATTTTGTCTACCAGGCACTGTTGTGATGACTTTTGCATGAGGCAGTTTCTCCTCTTTCCTCAGTGCTGTAGCCACTGGTGTTCTCCTCTGCATAAACCCCTCTCTAACAATCGAAGTTCAACACAGAGCAGTTTATTAACCACGACATGCCTGGAGCTGTTGACTAAGCCGTGACGGTGTTGCTTCATCGCCAGGTGACAGGGAGAACTGGAGCTGCACAGCCACAATGTGCCCATTAGCGATACCAGTGCACCGACGATGCCGTTCTGATAGAACGAAACAAGAACTGGGCTGCCAGTCGGTGCTCCCCACAGAACAGTGAATCACGTGAAAGAACGGGACAGTTTTCTGTTTAAAAAAAAAATTGTTTGTAATCTTTATGGGGAAAAATAAGAATGAGTTACTCTGGGAAACATCGACCTGAGAGGTAAATTGGCCTCTGCTGCGCTGGAAGTCAATTTTTCCTGATGCTCAGCGATTAGGGAAAGTAGTTGGCTGTGAGAAGTTCCTCCTTCATATTCTGTTAATTTCTGTGCCTTTTCTTTCTTACCTTTATCCAGATCTGGTTCCAAAATCAGAGAGCAAAGTGGAGGAAACATGAAAAATTTAGCAACTTTGGTGGCCTTCAGCATTCAACAGAAGCTGATTTCGTTCCTGCTCCCAAGTCAGATACCACAGTGAGTATTGGACACTTTGTAAAAAGGCACTGAGGGAGAGACAGCTCTCCTTCACCAGGTAATCACTTCACCAGAAATCACACGGGACTGTCACAGAGAAGGAGAACTGGAAAAGACAAAAATGGCAATATGATGACAAGAAATCCCAGCAAATCTGATCAAATAACACATTTCTCCATATAATCAAACCTCTTTGATAACTATGCTGTGAAGTGTCTCTTGTAGGGTGGTCCTATCTCGTTTTACTCCTAAATCACTTCTCTGTAAATAGTACTTTGATTCAAAATGTCTTTACCATCAGAAATTTCCTGAAAAGGAGGAAATGACATATTTGCACCCACAAAGCCAAGTTCCTTTACAGACAGAATCTCCTTACAATGCCCAGCCTTGATTAGGCTGAGCAGCGCCTTTTGCCCTTGACCTATGCTTTAGCAGTCCAGGGCTGTTAATATTATTTAGGCTGGCACAAAGGCTCTTTCCCAGGCAGGAGTTTCCTCACGGCTTGAAAAAAAGGGTATTTTGCCTTGTGCCCTGGGTGACAACACACCACTGGCTTTCAGGAAGTCTGTTTTTCTAAACTCCTTAATTTCTGAGTGAAACAAATACGGTCGATTGTAAATTTGATCCAAATACAAGTCCACTCGATTCACCTGAGACTACTTTTATTCTCCAAAGGCTCCTAACTTGATGCCAAGCAAGCTGTCTGCTTCCTGTCCTGCTGTGGGATACTACTCACCTCTGCAAGGACAGCTGCCACCTGCCTGGCTGCCCAGCATGCTCTCCTTCTCTCCCCACCACCTGGAGCTGCTGCCCTTCCCAAAACCATTCCTGCTCTTCAACATCCTCCCCTCTCACGGCTCGCCGCTGGAAAGGAGCAGCGTCTGCGCCAGCTCCACATAGAGGAGGGCGGGGGGCTTTGGGGGATGATTTTTGTCCCCCATGTCCTCCACGGAGGTGTGGGATTCCTGTCCTGGAGCAAACCTGCCGGGATGAGGGGCGGCTGAGGTGGCCACGCTGCGGGAGCGCTGCCGGGAGCTGCCCCAGCCCGAGGGATGTGGGTGAAAGCCACCAAGGAGCAGAGAGGCGCTGCTCATCTCCCTGAGGAGCAGCACACTCCGTGGGAAGGCAGAGAGCCTCTCCCCAGTGGGACAGCAGCCCTGCAAAGGACTGGGATTTTACTCAGCCATGAGACCTCGGACGACCCTACTGCCCTGACGGCTTGGGGCAGGAAAGATGCCTGGGATAAAGTGTGCACAGCCCTAAGGTACAGCCCAACGTGCTTTTCTCTGCAGGTTTGGGTCACTTTCCTCATACATGCTGGTCCTCATGTACTGGGGGGGTTGCAAAGAACATGTTTAGGTCAAAAATCAAGCGTTTAAGATGCTTTTTCTTGTTTTTTCCAAGTAGTCAGTGGCGGGGAGGGGGTGGTGGTTTGATACGCTGTCTGTGTTTTTGACTTGAATAAAGGGGCACAAACACAGTCTGAGCTGAAATACGCAAGTCTGAGCTCTAGATTTGGTACCACAAGTCTCTAGGGGCAAGAGAATTCTTCAGCTGGTTAATTAAAATGCTTATGAGGAAGCCTCTCGTTTTTTGACCCAAATTAAGAAAGCTCCGAAAGTCCCCCAGAAACAATAACAAAAAGAGACAGCCTGAGTTTAATCTGCCAGGCCTAATAGGATGATATGACCCTACAGTTTAGTTTAATTGTAGATAAATAATGAGATTGGCCTGCCCACTTACAAAATTTCTCTATCCTTGTTATTTACATAATACTCATCTCCTTCCAGCATATGGTGCTTTTCTCTCCCCTGCTTATCCAGGGTCCAATCCTGCTTCCACACGACTCTTCGCACAAAAGTCCAGGGATTCCAGCCGGCACCTGCACTGAGCCAGCTTATTCTGCATGAATATTTCTGTAGCCTAGGGAGGATTCTGGGATGATCACAACGTGACCATTTTCATTGGGATGTTTTAATTTCATCAGACTTTTAATAGAAACCAAGCAGTTTTCCGGGGTTATTGTTTACTCCACGCGTCTCTCATAGCCCCTGCTCAGAATATGACCTTTCATGCCTCTGGAGTCCTCTAGAAGCCTTGTTCTGGAGCAGGGATGCTACTTTTACGTGGTTTTACACTTTGATGTTTCCACAAAATGCCAGCCTAGGCACTTTCATGTTTCCACAAAACGCCAGCCTAGGCACGCCAATCTTTGGGACATCCTCAGCTCTGCAGTCCCTCAGAGACACGGGGTTGCTTTGGGCAGACGTGTCTTAAACCTGACAAAGAGTTGCTTGAGGGACAAGTCACCCAACGAAGCCGACCATACATTAGCAAGACATGAGTATAAAATGTAATCACAGTTTCATCCTAGCCCTCCTCACCTGATTTCCAGTGACTCAAATGACAGGATTTACAGCTGGGGGAGATCCCCCTACAGTCTCACAGCCCTCCGTGACATTCCACTCGCATTTTCCATGTGACAGTTTCAACCTTTAATCTTCCCTAAAACCCCTTGTGACCTGAACAATTTCTCTCCCTGGCTTATGGCCCTAATCTCCATTTTCACACTGACATTTTGGTAAAATAAAGAGAGTAAGAGAAGCCAGGGGCCTCTGTTATGGGCTGCTGGTTTTTGTGGGGGTGTCTAGAAAAAAAAAAAAAAAAAGGTGGGTCTTTGAGGGGGTTGTTTTCTTTTAAAGGTTTCTCTTTTTTTTTTTTTCTCCTGTGTTTACCTCATGTTTTGATCACAGTCACAAAAAGAGCATGCAGAGAGGGCGATACCTGCTCTGCAATTCCATGCAGGTACACAGGAGACCCTGGGTCAAAGCTGTGATTTAAAGCAGCCAAAATCTGGTTCTTCGTGCTTTTTGACCAAGCTCATCATCCTCTTCCTGCTCTGTGCTCCTACCTGGCTTTGCTAAGTGATTGCAAAATCTCCTTCCTCTGTTCCCTCACGTCTCCCCTTAGCCTGGCCAATGGCTCTCACCCAAGGGCCCACTCTTGTTTTCTTGCTCTGCTCACATTTTGCCCCTGTGCAGTTTGATTAGGGTTTGGTGTGGGGAAACACTGTCACTTCTAGCTCAGAAACCACCAAACAAGCCAATGTCTGTGCATCTCAGGGAGATTAACCCAAAAGACTGGGTGTAAATAAGGGCTTAATTCGAAATAAGATGGTCAGTGAATCAATGTGGATGGGTTTTATCCAACCAGGAGAGTTTGGATCTTCCAAGAAGGACTCCTGTGACACTTCTTCCCTGCTGGTGTCTTTGTGCAAACCTGCTCTGTTCCTGGGACAGCTTTACCCCACTTCCAGGACATGTTCTTGCTTTCGCTGAAATCCATCATTTACTGTGTCTATCCAAAGACACCAGCACAGAATGATCTCATTTTCAGCAGCTAACAATAAAAACTCACCTCCTGACCTCCTGAGGCCCAGCAGAATGGAGAAGGCAGGCAGGGAAAACACCTTTCATCCCAGCTCTTCAGAGCTGGACTCCTGAAAGAACTCTGGAGCTTGATCAAAAATGAACCTGGTGTCAAAGCTACAAGGTGGGTTTAGATTAAATGCTTTAAAAGGAAACTTAAGCTGGCTTTGTTTTCAATTCACCAAAAAAAAAAATCAAAATAAAATCTGTCTCAAAGTGGCAAATGATTCATTATTCCAAGAGGTATTAGATATATATGACATTGTCATGGGCATTTCAAGAAGAGGATGTCCCCTCGTGGGGCAGCTTGCATTGGTGCTGTGACCCTTTCTTTCCAGCCACGGGCCAGGAATCTGCAGTGCTTGTCCATTTCTCTGCATTTCAAAACTCTCACAGTCACGTTTTTTTGCCATTGCATCACTCATCTTTGTCATGTGGCTGATGTTGAGCTTACAGGACAGAAATCCACTGAATCCTTCGTCATCTTTGATTAAATGTAGATGCTGCTATTTACAGCCTTACAGACCCCGGGCCTTGTCAGTGTTTAATGCTTTCCAATGCTTCCGATAGAAGAAAAGAGCCACTTTGTCTGCCCCAAAATAGTAGGAAAAACCAATTTAACGCTTTCTTTCTCTGCAGAAAGCATGTTCCACACTCTAGGATGACCTTTCCTATGCTTGTGAACACTGAAGCTAGGAAAACTTTTAGGCCTCTCAGCAATATCAGCCTTATCGGTCACTAATCTCCCACTCTCTGAGGCCTTGCTTTTCCCCACCTCCTTTCTTTTGCTCCCACACACATTAACAGCACTAATGCTCCTGCTACTTTTGCTTTATTCCCTCCACTAATCTCTTTTTGCCGCTCTGAACTCAGAGCCGTCCCATACAATGCAGCCAGGATTTCCCAAGCAGGAATAGGTGCACGCTCCTTTTAAGGGCCTACTCAGAAGGGCCTTTTTCCTTTGTTTTCCTGGAGCAGAAAAGTCCTGGAGTTCCTGGAGAGATATGAATCCCAAGATTATCTTCCTTACAGTTTATGGAAAACTGTAGGAGACCACCAAGGGTCTTAAATTTGAGCCTGAATCACAGGTGTTAGTAATCTTTTATTGATGGCATTTTATGGCATGCCACAGTGCAAGCTGGCTGCTCTCACACACTTGGAATTTGAACGAATTATGACAAACTTTAACTTTCAAATTTTGACACTTCTCTGTGTTATCTGTCCGCCTCAGGCCGATGTCTTAAATCCAAGCAATTCAGCTCCTGAGGCTGGAGAAATTGCGCTTTTCAGCCCAGGGTAACAAAATTTTGCAACCCTGCTGAAAACAGCACTTGGAGCAGGAGCTTGAAATCTGGCACAGAGGTGGCCTTTTCTGTTAACTTTGCTCTCTGCCATCATTGTCACCAACTACTGTCATTTGGCCAAAGTATTGGTCTTTGAAAAATACGGGTTTGCCCAGGTTTATTCCATGTCCTTTGGATTATAGCAATTACATTCCTTATGGAGTCAACACTCCCTGGGAGTGCTTATTCTGCTGGCTCAGCACAATTTGCCCCCACAAGTTCAGTTCTTGGCTCGCTGTGAACAACACGTGGCCCAGACTCTCATGGAAGCCACCAGGGCCTTTTTCCCTTGGTTTCTGGATGTCCCAATACCTCAGTCACAGGCTGGTGGAGCAATCTCCTCAAGACTAACAGTGAAACACATGGAACAAATAATTTCCTATCACCTCTCACAAAATATGCAGGGGGTTTGGGGCAAAGACTGCCTTCTGATCTTTACCTAGTGAAAATCTGCTGGTCAGCTCTCTGTGACTGGGCCCTAGGAATGGCTCCAGGAAGGATGGTGAGCCTGGCTCAGCCCCTGTTGTCGTTAACAGGAAAATGTCCATCTACTTCGGCAGAGCCAGAGATTGGTGTGTTCTGGACAAAAACCCCTCTAACACACATACTCACTGAAGGAAACTGCAGCCAGAGGCCTGGTGGTGTTGCACAGGGAGTTATTCAAATGCAGACCAGCATTAGCACAGCATTCCAGGACTTAGTATCATTCCAGGCAATTTGTTGCTCTCCAATATTAAAGCTGCTGTCTTTAGGAAAACAGCAGCATGTGGTAGCATCTTACGTTTTCTGTGGTGAGCCTAGCTACCTCAGACAAGATGTTTCAATAAAGTCAAATTGGCACTCCTGTTACAATGAATGATAGTGCTGGAAGAGCTATGAAAATTAGAACCTCCTCTTTGGGGAAGCCAGGTCTTCTCAGCTCTTGCAGGATCTATTGCAGTACGCAGCACTAGCCTGGGAAATGTTTTATCACACTGTCATAAAATAACTGGTTCTCGGTGTAAATGTTTACCAGGAACAAAATTAATCTTGAGCCTTCATTTTCCATGGGGAGGATGTGATCAGGTGGGATAATCCCACTCCTGCTTCTCCCAGCGTATCCTGCCTGGGCTCCTTGATGTTTGCTCTCCTGGCCCCACAGTCTTTGCATTCCTGCCTGAGAAGGGATCACCCTCTTTGCCCTGTGCATCCCATTTTCCTCAAGGCGGAGAAAACTCGGGGTGCACATCCTGGGGAATAGAAGCTGGGATCAACAGGCCTCAGGTCCAGCTGGAATTGCCTGGGAATCGCAGCAGTGGGATCGCACCTTCAGTGCTGGTGGTAGCAGATATCCTCAACAATGCTGGCTGTTCCCACCTCTGAGAAGGATTATTTTGAAGTGAGGGAGGATTTTGAACTTCAAGGATGCCTAAATCTCTCCACAGAGCCTGCCTGATTCAGGCAGTCCAGGTGTGGCCACACAACTACGGCTCTGCAATACCTGCTTTCCTTCCAGGCCTGGTCTGGATGCTGTCCTCAGTGGAAAATTTGTATGTTAAAAATACTTCTTAGAAGGCTGTCTTCACCATCCAGCACGAAATATAAGGGATGCAACACTCTATATGCTCATTCGGAGTCACAGACCACCTGCTCCCGAACTACACGTAAAGAAAGGAGAGGGAAAAAAAATCTTAAAAAAATTAAAAATCAGATGAGGATAGCTTAATGAAAAGATAAACACAAATGAAATCACAACAATCAATGGTAGTGCATGTCTAATTGAATTTTATCGTCAGCAGAGCTGCTGTTGTTTTTCCCTTCCTCCCAAAATGAGAAGCTCTGGAAAGGAAATTTCCCTCATCAAATTTCACATTCAGTTGAAAGTTGAATTAGTCTGGAAACCTTTTGAATAAAATTAAAACCAAAAAAAAAAAAAAAAAAAAAAGCAACCTTGACAAAAAACTTTAATTCCAGCCAAGGCCCTTAAACCAACCACCCTGTGCCAGACAGTTCAGTGACAGAACTGGAGGGTGTCAGCGCTAATCATCTGCCCCTGTTTTCTGAGGGTACATTTGGCATCTGTCTCCAAGCTGGAGAGGCCCTGGAGGTCTCCAGGGAATTGGATTGTAATTCTGATGTGATGCCATCAGCTAATTAGCAGCTCTAACAAACCTCACCTCCCGCCCCTCTCTGGATTTTTCTTCAATTATGGCTGAGAGTGCAGCCTGCAAGGAGGGGAGGTGCGGTGGGGGGAGTTGTCCACAGTTCCTGGAGGTTACACAGCTGCACAGAATAGAAATGA
Source organism: Dasyornis broadbenti (assembly GCA_013397935.1). NCBI lineage: Eukaryota > Metazoa > Chordata > Aves > Passeriformes > Dasyornithidae > Dasyornis > Dasyornis broadbenti. Next base: position 552,778 of record VZRN01000216.1, read on the forward strand.
CTGCAGTATTTAATGACACTCCTGCTTAATTCTGATAAACAGGAGCATTAGCATCCTGCAAATAGGGACAAATTAACATGGAGGATATTGAGCAGGGCCAAGCCCCAAAGCCCCTTCTCTGGCCCTTTGCACAGAACTAAATTTTACCAACACCAATGTTAGGGACTTGTCAGCCTTTGAACATGATTCCTCCTTCACATATGGGTGTGACTATCAATACATGATTTCCTTGAGGTTCTGCTTTATTAAAATTCCTCATTGTAGAGGTTTTCTTGCTGCACTCTTTCCTCATACATATCATACAAAACAGCAAATGCTGTTTACCGCAGGAGGAATAATCACTTACATGCCAAAGGTGGAAAACACTTTAATTGCTGCTGTCCTCAGAAGAGTTTTCTGTTATGCTCAGAAAGTTTGCCTGTTTCTTTAATCCCTCGGTGCCGTCGGGAAACTCTCCCACCGAAACCAGTGCAGTCTATTTTTCATTGAAATCACAGCGTTTCCCAACCGCCATAAAATGATGTTGTTTTAGAAACGCCGTAAAACCGCATCGAATTTTACAAACGCCATAAACGTGGCCATGGAAAGAGTGAGAAATGTTCAAAGTGTGGTTCCATCTCTCCCAAGTAACCGTGACACCCCTGTCACGGCACAAAGCTTTGGAACAGTTTTGTCAGCCCACATAGCAATGTAAAGCACAGATGATGACACAAACAAATGCTCAGTGCTGACACTTAAAAGAGCAGCTGTAAAAAATAGCAGCCTGTGATAAAAAGCACAGCATCAGCCAGTGACTTTATGCAAAATATTATTTACTGTACAAACACACTGGGCTGCAAAATATAGCTAATAAAATAAGTGATTTCCCTGCCTGCTGCTTCCAAAATCACTCACAGTGTTCAGCAGACACAGTTCCCTAGGGGTGATGGAAAGTATTTTCTAGCAGTTGACAAGAAACTCCTGATGAATTTTTTTCTGTTTTGCTGGCAGTGAAGAGCCACCCCTGACAATCTGATTTTAACTCACTAAACTCATCACAAGGTCCCACTGTAAAAAAATAAATTAAAAGCAGACACTCAGATGCTAAATAAATCAAACAGATTACACCTCCCAGAGAAAGGGCCTGTTCCTCCAGCTCCGAAGTAGTCAAAACTTTTATGCAGAACGGAGAACTGGCACCAGTCATGCCAAATGTCACCTCAAACCGATGTGACGGTCAGGGTGCACTGAGTTTTGGGCAATGCATGGCAATAACGTGGTGAGACAGCAGCCAGGTTCAGCCTGAAAGCAACTTCAGCAGCCAGCCCAGGAGCTGCACCGCAGCAAAATACCCTGCCCTGGGTGGGGAGGAGCAGTGCAGAATCCCCAGGTGTCCCCTGGGATTGCCTGTGGCACACATCCAACCTTCCTTACTCCTGTCTCACCGGCACTTGTGTGTTGGTTTTGAATGAATAAAATCTCTCCCTGCACAGGCCATCAATTTTGAGACACAGGTGCCAACAAAGATCGACTTGTAAAAGCTCTGGGAGGATCAGGCAGGCCTCACGATTTCTCTGATGACAATGATGAGCTTTGCTACCTAAACGCAAAACTAGGAGAAAAACTGGTGGTGTCCAGAGCACGTAACTTCTGAACAGAAATCAAATCCTTTATTTTTGGGTGCTGGCCAAATGGTCTTGTTTCTTCTTAACAGGTTTGTATCCACTTTCATGGGACATCATCCCTGTTCAAGGAAGCCTTTCACCAGACAACCAAGCTCCAGGCTAGGAGAGGGAGAGGTGGACATGTTAGGAAGGGTTTCCCCCACCAGCTCCTTGCTGCAGAAAGGCAGTTTGCATTCACCAGCTGCACAAATTCGGAAGAATTTTACACAATTTGCACTCTGAGTTCCTCCCTCAGTGACCTCCAGATCATCCAATTCCAACTCCCCTGCCATGTGCAGGGACAGCTTCCACCAGACCCGATTCCTCAGAGCCCCATCCAGCCTGGCCTTAAACACTTCCAGGAATGGAGCACCCACAACTTCTCTGGGCAATAATCAAAATATCTGAAACACACGGAGGTGCTCACAGAATTTCCCTGCTGTAAATTAACTCTGACACTCCAGGCAGAGTCTCCTGGGAGCACTGAGAAGTTAGCACAGAACAGGGGACAACAAAGCTTGAGAAATCCAAGCAAAAACAAAGCAAAATCCTTTCTGGATAGTCTCTCTCAGACAAACTCTGTCCACTTGGGAGTTTCTTTGTTAGTTGTTTTTTTGTTTTTTTCACTCTCCTCGTTTTAAAACGCTGACACATTGACAGATGCTTCCCATATATTTCCATCCTATAGTGCATTAAACCTCGGTGCTGAAACAGCTACAAGTCCTTTCAAGGGATTATTTTTTTCATTGTTACACCTGGGTCATCTCGAAATCTAAGCGGGGAAAGAAACGTTCTCCACTGGCTCTGGGATTAAAATGATTTATCTTGCCACTTCTTGCAGCATCACAGTGAGCAGGATTCCACCACCGTGTGTGCACGCAAACTCCTGCACAAGTCTCTGCTAATGGCTTCTTTTTCCCAAGCAGGAATGGCTTCAAAGCCCCGGAGTTTTCTCCTGAGGCTGGAAAAATACCTGATGCTCAGAGCCAAACGCAGATGGAAGCAACACGTTAGGTAGGACCTATATTAAAAACTCAAAGCAACCTTGTTCTCTGTTATTATTTGGGCAGAGCAAAGGCAGTGCCTGGGCTGATGGCAGCAGGAACGTGTTCATTAACCAAAGGCATCACGGTTGCCTTCCTGCTGCTGAGCCTGCAACTCCCGCCCACAATCAATGCTGCTTCAGTAGCAGAGTTTAATCCAAGCTTTGCCCCATTTATCCTAATAAAGACTAAAGATTTATCTTACTTTTTTACATTACTCTTTTCTTTCCTTTGTGGCAAAATTCAACTAAAAATCCCCATCACTAACACTCGCTCTGAGCAATGATTGCGTTGCCCACCACGGCGGCAATGCTCACATGGCAGTCAGTGCAGGGGGAGCTGATTTTTGTGGGTCAAGCTGAGCCCTTGCAAATCTGCCACAAAGAGCCCTACCGACAGGGGGATTGGCTATCTGCTCTCTGAACCATGACGTTTTCTTATTTTCCCCTTGCCAGTGCAAAGGGATATCTTATCTGGGGAATTAAAGCCCCACCAAGCCCTAACAACATCAGTAGCCCCAGTTTTCATCACTGATCTCCACCTGCAGCTTCTGATGCCCACAGTGCCCACGAGCTCCTGCTGGGCTGGTAAGGTCTGATCTCGTGTGCTGCCAGCACCTTGCTCACCGACTCGTGATGCCCTGGGGCACGACAGGGGATGTGGATAAAATCCTGCAGCCAATTGTTCATCTCCTTCAGCCGATGCTGAATCTGTGCTGTAAACATTTGCCCTGAGTGCAGGAGCCGTCGTGCATGCGGTGCTTCTTCTTGCCTGTTCATGAAGCTGGAGGAGCTGTTTTGCCCCACTTGCCTCGTGCAGTAGTGGAGCTGTTCATTTGGGAAATGAACCTGGAGACCCCAGGGGGATGCAAATTACAGATGGTTTTGCCTCTCTCCTTCCCCCGGGATCCAGTCTCAGGGCATCTGACTGCACTGACAAATCTTGTAGTCAGCTGCAGGACTTTACTGAAGGAAGGTAAAGACATGAATGAGACAAAGATGGCAAAACCACAGGTAGATAATTAATGTCAGGAAGCAAGTCATTTTTGGGGTTTACCAGATCCCTGACAAATGCAGGGGCAGTGTCTCTATTGCTTTGCAAGGCCACACTTCTGTCAGTACCAGCACAGTTCAGTTGGCTTGAACCCTGAAAACCAGGCTTGGGATCTTTTCCCAGTAAATTGTCCTGTCCGGATTTACCCTGCTGCACAGAAGCCCAACTCACCAACCTCCCGTGGCAGGCAGGCGATGATTCTTGATCCAGGTGTCTCCCACCAGCCTCCCATCGCAGGCAGGAAATGATTCTTGATCCAGATGTCTCTCAGCTGATGATCCTCTTCAAACAAGGTTTGAAGGTGTTGCAGCCAGGAGCACAGCACACAGAAGGAGGGACCAAGCCCCTCCAGGCAGCCAAAATTCTTTCTCTGCCTTCCAGAGAACTGGCCTTTCAAGCCTGTTCTGTGTCCAGCACCATTTCAGGCAAGACTGCAGGAACTCTCAGAAGAGGTCAGCTCGGGGGCAATCCACAGAGATGCCCTTTTTTCCCTGTCAGTGACCCTGTGCTTACTTTCTGTGATCTGTCCTCGAGGAAAGAGCTGGGCAGTGGAAAGCAAGTCACACCAGGAATTGGGAGAAAATGAAGAAAGAAACGGCACAGAGCATAAGAAAGAAAGAGAAAAGACAGAGGGAGCAAAGCAGGCGGAAAAGAAAAACTGCTAATGTGTTATCTGCCACCAGAACTAACTCTCTGATTCTCTGTGCACATTATTATGACAGGGAATCTCTTAAATTCCCGGGAGAAAATATGAGTGTTTGATTGGTCTTGAGGAAGCGGTGATATTTCTTCAGATAGGCCAGCAACAGGGGCTTGTTTGGGAGCGCAGCCTTGATTCTTTGGAAGTAGTTTAGATTGCCAAGGTTAATTAAGGGTAAAAAGTGCCAAAGACCACGAAATGCTAAAGTTCTTGTGTTGCACACATCATGGCTATCACCTCTCTGCCAGCTTGCGGAAGAAATTGAGTTCTTTTTTATTGAGAGAAGGTACGCTCTGTACATCTCACACCTTCTAATAATTTGTTCTTAAAAAAAAATAATTACGAAACGAAGCACAGGGCAAAGTTATCTTCTTATCCAGCAAGCAACCTTATAACTTATCTGCCCCCATCATTAGGGCAAAGTGCAGGTGGGATGTTAAGTAATGCAGCAGCAGAAGCAGAATGAACAATGGCTGTGGGGTTCCTGCCTCGCTCCTGTCTCCATGCCTTGGGCTGGCACCACACGGCAGGCGGGACCTGGGGCTTAAAGTCAGCCTCCTGGAGTGTTTTGTGCCACTCCTGAGGCCTGGGGTTTGCAGCTTTCATAACCAGCAGAGGCACGAGAAGACGGGCTCAATCTGTTCAGAACCGAGCGCGTGTTTCGTGCTTTGGCAGGGTGAAGACGTTTAGCAAAGCTGTTCCCCATCTTGGAATGGCTGCCTGTAGGAAGAAAGCAGCAGTTGCTAGAAGGTGCTGCTTGCTAGAAATGGCAGGAACTGCAATATAAGGAATATACATTTAAGTATTTTAATGATAATTGCATCTAAGCCCTTTTGGTGGAGCACGAGGTGCCAATAAAAACAGAGCTTGCTTGTACCGGGAATTTCCCTCCAGGTAATGCCGGTGGTCTCCACCTGTGATGTATCATGTGTATCATGGTTCAAGTAAAAAGTTTATCCCCCCTTCACCGGGCTGGAGTGGCACCACACAGAAATTGGGATTCCTGTTGTCTCTGCAGTGACCTTTTCAGCCAGTCCTCACTGCTGCCCACTGAATAACTTGACCCACGCTTCAGAAGTAATAAACCTGACCAAGCCATGAACTGAAATAATACAAGTGGAGCTGCTGAGAGCAGTGCTGCTCTTTTCTCACTGGTCCCATGTCAATAGGGGATTTGCTGTTTGTCACAGGAAACTGCCAGGAACCATATTTAGACGCTGAACTTCTGAACTTCTCCTTTCACCTGTGTTTGAACCCCGCTAAATGATTTTACAGCCATTATTGCTTTACGACCCATGACTGTAAATTCTTCCATTAGGTTTTATTACTTAAGGATAAAAATGTGTGCCTGGGGTTTGTATTTATATTTAATAATATTTGTATGAGCTCGCACATGAAGTGACTGATAGATAAGATAGAAGGGAGAAAACGGCAGTTTGCATCTGAGAGCTGCGGCATCCCTCGCTGGGAGCCTGTGGCCGGGCTGCAGCGGGGAGATCTGAGGCACCCAACCCCGAGGCACCTCCCCAAAAAGCCCTTTGGAAGAAAACACCAGTTTTGCCAGCCTCAAGCAGTAAGAAAATTATTAGCGTGGCGCTATAAAATCTGTGGAACGCTTCAAAGTATCGTTTATAACGTGAGTCCCTTGGTTTCGTTCCCTTTTCGGAGGCTGTAGGGCTAACAATTTCAAGTTTTTCCCCACGTTTTGAAGGGCTGTGCTCTCTTTTCATTTTTTGTCAAACCCTGAGACTCAAAGGGCTTCGTGAGGAAAACAAAGAAATAAGCATTACAAACAACTGGGATTAAAAAGCGTGGGAATTGATATCATCAAACTCTCGATGCCTGCTTCTCCTGTGTGCGCTCACTGTCTCTCATATGATGAACCAAGCTCTTTCCTTTTGGTTTCTTTATTCCAGCTCACTTTTTGTGGGCTGTTTCCAGTCAGAAATATCAAGAAAAGCTGGAGTTTTCTGTCCTGCAAAGGCCTCCAAGGGCTCACTCGGGAGGGAGGGCTGAATCATAGAGAAGCTCAGCTTCAGCCTGAGCTATAGGCAGCTGTGAAAGGGGAGGGAGTCACATTTCTGCTCTTCCCAGAAGGTTTCTGACCTTCCCAGGTCTCTTCTTTCTGCCAATGCTCCTTTAAGATAAAATCAGGTTGAACGAAAGAAAAGGGTTTTCATACAAGGCTTAAAAGAGAAGAGCAACTCCAAGAGAGTAGGGAAACTCTACTCCCTGCTGGAAAAAAAAAACCATTTAAAAAAGGACAAGAGTCTGCATGGACACTGAAAGTTTGGAGAGTGATTCAGGGTATTTCAAATTCACTGGCATGGCTCCAGTTTCAGACGATACAGAACTTGTATTTCACAGTTGTGCTCCCTGTTCCTCCACCTCATCTGTCTCCATTACTCAGTTGTTCCAAGCAAAACTCTAAAGGTTTTGCTCTGCAAAATGAAGAATGGGCTTGGAAGATCCCAAAAGACAAGAAATGTGCATTAATAGCATTTTTTAAATGGTATTATCACTCCGCTTTAACAAAGTTTAAGGCAATTAACTCCCTAAGAGCCTCAGGTGGCTGATTTCCCCGATTTCTCAGCCAGAGGGAATGTCATTGTGACTGCAGCAATTAATTAATTAACTCACACCAATTGATTGGAAGAGTCACTCCATTATTAAGTCCTTGCTTCAGTCTCTTGTCACTTTTCCGACACTGCTGGGAGTTTTTTCAAGGATTTCATGGGGTTTTGCTTCAGCCGGGAGGCAGACTCCTTTTATCACTTACACTCAAAGCAATATGTCAAACTATTTCCTTCTCCAAGCATGAAAAAGCCTGGGCACACGTATTTAGGTGACCACCAGGTACGCTCAGATAACGCAGCTAAATCCTCAGAAACCGGGAAAATCCAACTGTCAGGCTGCTTGTCCCTCTGGGATTGATCCAACCCACCCATGAGCTCCTGCCACAGCGAGCAAAGCCACGGCTTCAGGGCCAGAAGCTTCTGCAGGCAGCGATTTCCTCTGAGGCAGCAGAGTGGGGAGACAGAGCTCCACACCCACTGCCCTGGAGGTTCGGAGAGCCAAGCTGAGATGGCTCCAGGCTGGGCAAGGACTATAGGGAAAAAAAACACTGCATTTCCATTGGGTTTTGGGTGGTTTTTTGCAAGCATGAAAACAAAACTGTTTTACTCTAAATTTTCTCCGTGCTTTGTACATGGGTGGCGTGACTGGAGGGCCTGTCTGGTCCTGCAGCACCCGCTCTTGGCACAGCCACGAGCTGGGAACCCCTTCTGTGTCCCAAAGCACAGCCAGAGCTGCAATTCCCTGTCCATAAACCTTGCTTACTCCCTCAGTGCTGCTCCAAAAAGACGTGTATGATTATGAAGGACTGAAATGCCTCGAGAAGATGCCCAGTGATGTCAGGGCAGCTTCACACGGAGTTATTGGTGAGCAGTCCGTGCGATGCTACAGCTGCGGCAGCAATGATTCACAGCGGGGTTTAATCCAGGCTTCTCCACTGCCATCCTGGGAAACCATGTCAAGCTCCTTGCAGCTTGAGTCTTTCCTTGTAGGCAGCACCAGGGACTAATTAGGCCTTTTAAATGCAATGTGTCAGGAAGTGCTGAGCTCCTTATTTATGACTGACTTGGACCTGATTGCTGCAGGGAAGTCTCATTCATGACAACAGCATCAGGCACTACCCGAGGCTGCAGCGAGTGCTGCTGCTGATAGTCCCACTCCAAAAGCCGGCTCAAACTTCCCCAATTCCCTCCTTCCTCGGTTGTCTGCGTGGTCACCAAGTCTCCAGATGAGCCAGTCTGCATTTTTGTGTCTGTTCCTAGCAGGAACACCAAGCCTGTGTGAACAAAGCTGAGCTGCAGCCCAGGAGCAGCACAAGCCATGGTCACAGGCAGGCAGTGACGTGAATGACTCAAAATAACGTCAGCCTGGGTGTCCCCGTCTCTGGCAGTGACCTCTTGTGTGTTCTTGGACGTTTCTATTTCCACTTCTGTTGACAAGGCTCCTCTCAGGTTCGTGCTGTGCCTCTTTTGATCTCTTTAGGGCAAGGACTGGCTCCAGCTCTGGGCTTGTAAAGCTCTTGATGCAACTTGGTCTTGACCAAATTCTCCGAGCACTCTAAGCAGCAGCAATCTATTCATAAGGCTATATAAATCATTTTTGCTGTCCTTTACAGAAAAATGGTCACCAGAGAAGGGTTCGACTGCCCAGTTTGAGGTAGGGCTGTATTTCAGGATGCTATCATGATACTTAATTGATCATTCCTTCAGCACCAAAAAAAAAAACCAAACCAGGAGCCCCTGCTCTGTTAATCTAACCCACTGTATCTGTCACATTGCAAACCCTGTTTGCTGCACTGTAAAAAGCTGTATTTAATTTTTATCTTTCTGTATCGTAATAGAACCTACAAACATCCATTACAGAGCAGGACTCCTGGGCTGTTGCATGAGTACAGAAAAAAAAAGCAGTCTTTGCCCCAGAGAGAGATATAAGTGGTTATAAAAGCAGTGATAATTCATTCTTCTAACACTTTTGTGAAGTAAGCAAATATGATTATCAACCTCATTTTGAGATGGGGAAGTATGCCACAGAAAGGTTAAGTGATTTATCTAATACCATGAAGCATGTCAGTGACAAGAAAAAACTAGAACTCTTGATCCCCAGACTCAGACACAGTTCCCTAGTCTATAAAGCAGATCTTTAGCTGCAAAACCAGAAATGGGGACCGCAATTACTGAAACAACCATTTTAAAAATGCTCAGCTGTTTTTGAGACAGAAAACTACAAAAGAAGTATTTCCCAACATTATTTTAATCTTTTGTCAGTAATTCAAGTCCCTGAGCTGAGAAACCTTGCATTTCATAAAACTGTTCCCAAACAAACCCGCATCCCCTCGATGTGTTGGTTCCTTTTTGTTACTTAATTTTCCTAATTTCAAAACACCACCCCTTAAAGTATTTACCTAAAGCAGCAACGTCAAACCAGATTTTTGTCTCCCATTTTTCCCAGACAGGCCCAAGCAGCCACTTGTGCTCTCACTTGTGCAGCCTGGGAGAGGGACGAGCTGGTGCTGAGCTCTGCACCGTCACCCATTTGATGATGAGACACCTCGAGGGTCCTGCTTGAGGTCTGGGAGCTCTGGGAGCAGAATTCCCAGACCTGCTCAGGCACCACGCTCTCTCCAGCTCGGTGCTGCAGCTTCTGCCCATGCAAGGTGTGCCACCACCCCCTGGGATGGTTCTCTGTGTCTCCTTTCCCTTCCTAGCTGGGCTGTCACCCTACATCCAAAGCCACAGACACTCTCCTCCAGCTTCAGGCCACAAAGAAGTGTTTGTCTGTTTTCTGAAACATGATTAATATTTAACTTGCCCAAAGTAAGATTCCAGTCCAGCTGGCAGATGTGAAAGCTCAGGTGTGGCCGTGGCAAGCGTGCCCTTCCTGCGTGGTCACAGCTCCCATTCCAGCTGGAGAAGTTTCTCTGGGAAGTGGAGTCCAGAAATGTCTCCTCTGCCACGTCCCCCCAAAGGGCATCACAGTTGATTCCCTCTTTACCTTTTCACCTCTGCTTGCCCTGTTTGTAACGCGGAGTTTATGATGTAATTATATCTCGCACAGCTGAAATTGTCCCCTTATCACCAGACTGATTACACTTAACAAGGCATAAACTCCCTCTCTCCTTCTCTGCCAGGAGTCCAATTTTAAGCTCTAATTGTTTTATAGGCCTTTTGCACTCAGGAGAAAGGGGGAAAAAAGGGAGAAAAAAAAGAAAAATTAGTTGCCATTTGCACATGTTGTGTAAGGCACATTTTTCACCCTACCATCCACAAAAATGCCTCTTGGGGACTGCCCAAATGGCCAACAACCCAACAGCTTCTGTGCTTCAGTGCCTTCCTAATGACTGCTGGAAGCGTTTCTCCATCTCAAGTACAAGCTGCTTCTCAGAGGTGAGCGGCAAAGACTCCTTTCCGGGACAAGAGCTCCTGCTCAGGGCCACCAGCAGCTGCCTGCTGGCACACGGCGCTGGGGACAAGGGCTCTGTAAAGTCACCTTGTCTGCAGCTCAGGAATGCAGGGAGTTATCGTGGCTCAGCTGGGGCAGCCTGAGTGATTTCTGGCTCTCCAGGAGAGCGGCCTTGAGATTTCACAAACAGCGCTGGGCAGCCCTGACGCCTCCTCAAAGCTTTCTCCCTTCGATGCGTTTTCCTGCTTCCCGTTTTCCTCTTCAGAAAAGGAGGGCACAAGGCATCGTGGTGCTACCATCATTTATTACCTCGTTCTGAGCAACACAGCCCAGCAGATTCGTTTTTTTCCAGGAGGAAATTCACCAAAAGAAAAGGGGTGATGTGAAAAGATGGGACCTGAGGAAGGGAGGGAAGAAGGCAGAGGAAGCAGAGTCGACTTTCCCAGCATTTAAGGACCAGGCTCAGAGCCCATCACGATGTCCATGTATTTTTTTGACAGCAGCATTCTGCTCACAAGCTGTATCCCCTGGTGGCAGGTGGTGTGCAGGTTCCTGAGATAAGTTTTTGGTCTCTTTGTGCATGTCCAGCAGCTTGTACAGTGAGAGCTGTGCTACCTGAGGAGAGATTCTGCTGAAGTACAAGAGAATGGGACGTGAGCCAACACTGAAAAAAAATAACCTGCACAAGGACTAGGTGCACCATCAAAATAAGGAGCTGAGAGATCTCTGCAGGGAATACAATTAATGGCATTTTCAGAGTACAGAAGTCCATGCTGACAGCCTTCTCTGTCTCATCTGGCTCTTTTCCAGGTCTTTTGGCTGCTAGAGCTGGCTTATTCCACAGTATCTCTTTTTTTATCCTTTTCCCTCCTTCATTCCCCAAGCTCACTTGGCCCTAGGGACCTTTAATGCCCTATTTGCAGTCCAGGCAAATGGTCTTTCATAAAATCCCAGCCAGATTTCCAGCTGGTGAACAAATCACACAGCTCAATTGATTTCTGTGGAGCTATAACAATTTATAGCAGCTGAGGCCGTGGTTCTGTGAAGCTTGGAAGGGAACAGCGAAGGGCTGCACACACCACAGGTTAAGGATGGATATTGGCATTTGGGGAGCCGGGAAAGGCTTTGGAGACGAATGTAAAGCAAAGCTGAGGAGCACAAGCAAAGCAAGCAGGGATGCAGGAGCAGTGTGGGTGAGGAGCGATGGGAAAGGACTGAAAACATCAGAGTTCTGCTTGCTTCCCTCACACACTGGCTGAATTTACCGTGATGAGAAAAGGAAATGCACCAGATGCAGCTCTGCACACACTGGGAAGGAGGGAATTTGGTGGAGCAACTTGTGAGTCCTTACAGTGGCAAAACAAATTCATGCAGGCCAGAAGGACAGAAAAGCCTAAAAATTTCTTCCTCCTCAGTTGATATGATCTGTCCCCAAGGGATTCCTCTACTTTGTATTGCCACAATTCCCAGGCCTTTCTTCCTCTGAGCTTTCCTTTTCCATTATTCCTCAACTATTGTGTCTGATAAAAAAATCAGTTATTCCATTCAGTCTTCCCAAGGCAGCTCCAATTTTGAGATGGACATGCCTAACCTGCTACCAATGTGTGCTAAGCATTGCTGCCAAAGAGAAATCTCTTCAACCAGCCCAGGAATCCAAAGCCACACACATACACACCCCATTTCACAGGGGACAGCACATTTTGTAACAGATTTGCTTTTCCAAAAGCAGTGATCTGAACTGTCCTGCGGGAAATATGAGTTACATTTCCTTTTCTCTTAGTTTTTCCCCCCTAATCCCCACTATTTCTTTTTTTTTTTTTTTTTTTTTTTTTTTTTTTTTTTTTTTTGTATTTCA
>VZRN01000216.1:565086-576509 GCA_013397935.1 Dasyornis broadbenti
TTTTTTTTTTTTTTTTTTTCGTTTTTGTCTGGAATTTCAGTAGCAACTGGGTGCTCTGTTCCAGGCAGAGTGGGGAACTCAGCATTAACTCAGCGTGAGCCCTGGAGCTCTGGTAGCTCTGGTTTGCTGCCAAGAGAAACAAATTAGGTCCTGTTCTGCTAATAGGGCTGTGTGTACAGAACATGATCTAGCAAGCAACAGCATTATCAGAGAAACGGGAGAATCCTCAGGGCCATTTTAAGGATGTGCTGGTGCTTCGGTGGTGGCGGGGGCGGGGGGGGTCCCACCTTTGATGTTGTCTTTGAAGAACACCTGGGACAACAGCAAACACATCTGAAGGCAGAATTGCAAACAAGTAGCAAATAATTAGTGTGTTCCACAAAACAGAAAATGTAGCTCCATCTCCACTCTTTAGAAAGCACTAATGACTGCTTTGATTAAATCTTAGTCTCCTTTCGCCTTTTTAGAAAAAGCACAGAAAACCTGGGGCACCGGAAGCTGTAAGGTGTGGTCCTGCACGGGCTCTGTGGCCCAGAACTCTCTCCCCACAAAGCCTGCCCTGCGCTCTGTCGCTCCCTGAGGCTTCATGTGACACGAATCCTTGGGGCCACAGAAGAACACCCAAGGGTTGCAGACACCTCTCTGCTGTGCCTTGGAAATACAAGGAGAAGAGACCTCTGTTTTCCACCAGCAAACTGATAAGTCACGTAATGCCTCACGTGTGAGCTCATAATTTTGCATTTTTTGGCGTAATTTTGCATTTTTTGGCGTAATTTTGCGTGGGTGCATGTGCATTGACATCACCAGCCAGGGCCTGTCCAGGGTGCTGAGAGTCCTGCAAGAGGCCACCAGGTAGAAGATTACCTGCCTCACCTCGCTTCAGCCTGGTCTGTGAAACTCAGTCCTGTGTAGGACCCCTGGCAGCGGCTGTGACAGTCAATGAGCAGCTCTCCCTGCTTTCCCCGCTGGGTTTCAGGCACTGTTCGTCTCTTGCTCATCAGCCTGTTGACCGTGACACCAGCTTGGAGACATCTTGGTGGCATAGGCAGCTGTGCTGTCCCCTCTCCGGGTGTCCCCTACCCTGGTTTCAGCTGGAGTAAAGTTAATTTCCTCCTGGTAACTGCTGGAGTGCTGTGGTTTGGATTTAGGATGAGAATATTGCTGATGACACCTTCATGTTCCAGTTGTTGCTAAGCAGTGCTCACTCTAAGTGAAAGACTTTCCAGTTTCCCATGTTCTGCCAGTGAGGAGCTGCAGAAGGAGCAGGCAGGGGAGCACTGCTGATCCAAACTGGCCAAAGGGGCGTTCCAGAGCACAGAACACCATGCTGAGTGCAGGAACAGGGCTGAGTTGGCCAGAAGGGACTGATCCCTCCTCAGGGATGGTCTGGGCATCAGTCAGCAGCTGGTGAGCAGTTGGGTTGTGCATCACTTGTTTCTCTTGGGTTTTATTCCTCTCTCTCACTCCTTTTCACTACAATTATTGTTGGTATTATTAGTATTCATTAGTAGTATTACTACTTTTCCTCCAATTATTAAACTGTTCTAATTTCAACCCACTATGTTTATCTTTTCTTTCTGATTCTCCTGCCTGCCTGGGCAGGGGTGAGCAGATTGCTGCGGTTAAATCCCCTCACCAGCCGTGCCTCGGGTGTGGTGTCACCTGCCAGGCAGCACAAACAAAACCCTCTCAAGGTGGCAGCTGGGATATTTTTGGGGTTGGCTGGGAGACCTTGGGCCCGGAGGCACTGGTGGGGGCTTGCTGGTGTTAGCTGGAATGAGAGATTGGAAATTTAGCAGAAGGCTCAGGGACAAACCCTTGGATTACAAAATGAATTGCTTCAAGTTTCCAGGGAGAAAGGCTCGAAAGAGGCCCACCCAACCACCACTTTTTATCAGGGGCGTGAGTTTCACAAATCAGCAATCATTTGCAACCAAAACCTGCAGGGAGTATTTCCTTCAGATACAGCCATCCATAAAGATTTTGCATTAGGAGACATGGATATTTGCAAGCACCATCTAATTTTGAAAACTGTCAAAACACCAGCAGCAGATGCATTTAGTCAGAAAATGAAACTTTCCCACAGCTGCCCAGCATCTCCAGCTCTTGCACTGGATTTCCCTAAAGATGTGGTTCAGGTCCTGAAGTGGCAGCTGTCGCAAGCAGCAGAAAGGTGGGAGAGAGAAGGAAGACCAAGAGACTGCAACAGAGACTGGAACGAAAAATAAATCAGTTCTCCCTTGGATGAATATTGCAAGGGAAACGTGGAAGCGGGGGGAAATAAGTGATCTGCAACAGATATGCAAAGGGAGGGAGAAAAGCTCATAAAACAGTGAAACTGAAGGAGGCTCGGTGGTGACAGATAATAAATTCGTACGCAGGCAGGCCATGAGTTATAGCAATGACAAAAAGCTGGAGGAACCTTGCCTCCACAACCAGGCTGTGGCTGCTGCAAAGGCGAGGAGCTGCTGCCATCAAAGGCAGGCTCATCCTCTCCGCCCTCGCTGGTGCCGGCAGTGGGACTGGGCTGAGCCCCAGTGCTGGGACAGGCTCTGGTGAAAGCCTCGTGCAGCAGCAGTGGGAAAAGGCAGTTTTGCTTTGTGCAAGGAAATCTGCCTCAGCTGGACAGAGGAGACCTCTTGGGCAGAGAGCACCTGCTCCAGGAGGAGGAAGGCAAAACCCAGAGCTGACCAGCAGCAGTTCACAGCTCCTGCAGCAGCAGGGCCCTTTCTTCCTGTCCCTGAAGTGCTGCAGGAGGTAAAAGCCCTTTCCAGCCGGGCAACACCCAGAGCTGAGGGGTTCTGCTTTCACCACCCACCAGACAGAAACATGCCCGAAGTGAACAGAGCTCAGAGGAGAGCAGTAAAACAGGATGAAAGGGTCACAAGAGTTGATTTACAAGGGAAAAATAAAAGAACGTATGTTTAGCTTGGCTGAGCAGTGACTGTGGGGAGATTGCCACATATCTGAGAAACATTTGAAGGATGCAGACAACAAAAAGGGATCTGGGGGTGGAGGGGGAAGTGGCACCGCTTCTTGACCAAGAGGTTTTCATTAGTTCCACTTTCCTCACCAGAGCTGAGACTCATCCTGCCTGTCAAAGGCAGCTACACGATGCTGCAGCAGTAAAATGCATCTCTCCTCTGACTGTGCCAGTACTAGCAACCTTCCACTTGTCATCCCACTGCAGAAATGGTTCATTCAGACCCATGGACTCCAGGGGAGATTGCCCAGAACGTGTTCATGGAAGAGCATCCTGTGGCATCCTGAGTTAGCCGGCCCCAGTGCGAGGCATTACAGCTGATGCTCTGTGTGTACGAACCTGCCCTTAGCATATGATAGAGAGGATTGCCCAGATGTCAGAACAGCAACACAAAAGTTGTTCCATGGGTTTGCATGCCCTGCTGCACATTCAGCTGTTGAATATTCCAGAGGACAAGGAGATATATTGCACTTTTTCCCAGTCCCCTCTCTTTCTGGACCTGCTTACTGGCAAAGAAAAGCAATTCAGAATGCAGATTCTGCTCATTTACACTTGCTGCTTGTTGGCAGGAGCAAGCAAGCAGGCAAAAGCCTGTTGGATGCCCCTTTGCACAGGTGCTTCTCCGTGAGCCGATGCCCAGTGGAGTGTGGAAGTAACTTCATGACACTTTTGCCCTTCCCTGCCTGACAACGCTCATAGATTTCAGTCCAGGTGAACAGCAAACAAAAATATAACAGCGGGACAAGGTTGGGATACTCACTTTGTACATGATTTCTGGTCATACCACAGCTCTCATAGAACAGAAGAGATATTTGTGGTTTTGCCCATTGAGCGATACACCCTCTCTCCTTTTGAAAAAAAGGAGTTCAAGCGCTGCGAGGTGCTTTCCAAAGCAGAGAGAGCATTTCTGGGCTAACTCTGCCTGGGAATGAGCTTTCTGCTGCAATTTTTGCGATGCTCTCCAAAGCGCACACAAGCACGCTGCTGTGCGCTTTCCTTCTTCGCCTTCGGCCTTGCGGAGAGTTGCTTGCGCCCGTTCAGCTGCTCTCTGCTCAGACAGCAAAACAAAGCCACTCTGGGCAGCCCAGCAAGGTGTGAGCAGAAGGGGGTACTTGAGGAGCGCCTTCTCTTGGGATGTTTCCTTCTGTGCAAGCTCTGAGTGCTTGAGATCTGCAAGGCTGAAGCTGTGGGAAAGTTCTTCTTTCTCTCGCTGGCGAAATCTCTCTCTGCATGCTTTGCCCCGGAGTGCGAGGGTGGATGAAGTCAACTCCCAGCAGCCACCAAAACGCACTCTGCGGCTCCAAACCCAGCCCACGCAGCTCCCTGTACCCCAGCAGCACTGCTCAGACCGGGTTTGGATCTGATTTGGAGCTTAGGAAGAGTGCTGCAAGGAGAGGGAGAAAACTCATCAGCATCTGAGTGCCAGGGGAGCCAAGAGGCAAGCAAGCCTTTGGTGAGCTCCCCTCCTCCTCCCCTGAGGAGCTGAGAGCTTGGATTTCCCTTCCTGTGCTGCGCCCACTCACTGGAAACAAAAGATGGTCAAAACAGGGAAAAGAGGGATCCCACAGCACCAGCCAGGCAGAGGGAGAGCTGCTCCCCGAAGCCAGGCAGAAGCTCAGGAATTTGCTCTTTCTTTTCCAGCAGAAGAGGAGCATCTGTCTTCCCACCTGTTCCTCTTAAGCACAACTCCTGGATTTCAGCTCCTGAAGCTGTCAGCTTGTTATCAGTTAAAATGCATTCTCATCAGAACTGCACGTAATACCCAGCACTTTAAGTCAGCGCTGGTTTAAGGGAGTCATTTAAACCACATTAATTTACACCTGGAAGGAAAGCAGTCAGCCTCTAAAACATACATTTCTTTGGAAGAAAGGCTTTGATAACAAGGGAAATTAAACTGACGCAAACTCCCAGGGATTGCTGCGCTGAGGGGTCAGACCGGTTCTCATCACCTGTGAGCGCAGCACATCAGATTCCTTTCCTCATTCACTTTTTTTCATAATTTGCACGGTGTCAATTGCCGGTAAAACAGCATCATGTGTTCAAACAAACTCACGTCCTGCCAGCCTGTCTCTGCATCCTATGACATCCAGCAGTCACCATGCTAAATTTGCGCCTTCCTGTTTATTTCCACGGCGCCAGATTGCGAGGAGCTGTAGACTGCGTGTTCTTATAAATAATGATAGCACTTTGCATTTATATAACCTTCCATCTGTGGATCAAAGAGCTCCACAAAGCAAGGTTTGATGTTCACATTTTATCGTCGGCTTCACTCCTTGCACGGGGAAAGAGGAAGCACAGAGGGAGGGGCTCCCGTTCAGAAGCCACTTTCATTGACTGGGGGACAGCTCCTTTTCAGTCCTGGTTTTATAAGCCCAGGATGATTTTAAAGACCCTAAATCCACACCTGAAATGAAGGGGAAGATGTAGGTACCCAGGACCCTTTTTTTTACCAAAAGCCCAAGGTGTTGCTGCCTGTGTGGGTTATCCTACCTGGAGAAGACGAGGGAGAGTCTAAATTCCTTCCGTGGGCAGCTGCTGGGTCATCTCCAGCATAGCAGGAGCAAGAAAATAGTGGACAGGCTGTCTCTCAGAGGGGCTTGGTGAGGTGGGTAGCTGCTGGTGGGCATGAACCCTTTGAGAAAAGGGCAAAGCAGCCAGGACAGAGCCTCATTCAATGCCTTTACCCCAGGAAGACTTTCAGAGTAAGGAGGAGGGGCGTCTGTAGAGAATGAGGTGCTAGAAGTCAAAATACCAAGAATAAGAGCAGACAGACACAGCACAAACACTGCTCCTCAAGGCAAGGCCTGGTGTGGCCGCTCAGCCCAAGCTCGTGCAGCATTTCTGGCTGCCACCTCTGCCCCTGCAAGCACAAAATAACTGCTGAGTCAGCAGTCACCCCCTATTCCAACGGCCTTTCATCACTGCCTCCCTCCAGCACACACAGCTCAAAGCTGCTACGTCAGGATACAGCAGCTCAAGGGCCTGGAAGCTGCTCAAGGTGCTATTTTTGTGGGGCCACTTTAATTTTCACGTGTCCCAATGCACGAGGGAGGGCCGGGGCGGGGGAGAAGGGGAGCGGAGGTGTCCTGCAAAATATCAGCGGCGGCTTTTTAGCCTCTGAATGGAATTTCAAGGAGAAAAGAGCAAAGCAGTTGGCAGAGGAAACTGCTTTTAGTCCAAGTACTTGCTTTCATGCTGGCTGCTTTAAAGAACTCTTGTGTTGCTCTCTCTCCTTGCACTTTTAGACATCGCTTTTCCCTTTGAAAACCCACAACACGGTGATTCTGAGCAGCTCTTCCTTTATCTCTTGGTTGGAGGCACATGCCAAACAAATGCTCTGTGTCCCCTGGTGCATTCTCACCCATCAAAGAGCAAGCATGGCTTTAGGCAGCATGAAATTGATTCTGCGTTTAGGAGTGCTTCCTCCTTCTTGCCACCTTACCACCTGGCCTGTTCTTGTACACGCGCACACTGAGGCACAGAGTTTGTCCTCATGGCATGGAATTACCTTGGAAAAGTCAGAGTTTAAATATGGCTGAGGGAAATGCAAAAATAAAGAGTTTGCAGGCAGCTAATCTGGGCACAGGACCTCCGTGCAATATCCTGAAATATCCCTGGCACTTCAGGGCAATGGATGTATTAAGTAAGATTAGACTTTTACCCAACTTTCCCAGAATATGTGAAACCGCCAGATGTGTCACAAATGTGCCAGCACATTGATCCACGCTGTCTTCATATGACCCATCCTGATGCTGGTGCTGCTGAGGGCTGGGCACCTCCACACCTCTCTGAGCCAGCAGAGCGAGGCAGCAGCACACCAAACCCCAGCAGCTCTGGTCAGATACTCCTCAGGGAAGGTGGCAAAACCACGTGGCAGAACAGCAAAGAACAGGCACACGGACAGGAACAGGAAGAGAGGGAGGAGAGCTGGGAGGCAGCTCCCCGAGGACAGTGGGATTCTCTAAGTCCCAACAACACCAATCAAGAGCCGCAGATTTTCATCTTCTCTGTAATTAACTTTATCCAAAGGAGCAGCGAGCTGACTGGCTTTCTTTGGGAGTCTTCTGGCCATTTAATGTGTCTTTTAAAATGACTTGGCACTCCTAGAGGAAGAGGAGAGGGAGCAGAAGATTGATGCAGCGCCAAGCATTCACTCCCACTAATGAAAAGGGATTGCCAAGGCAGTTTGATTATTTATTGTAGCCCACTCACTGGGTGCTGCTCAAATGGGAGCAGTGCTGTAACCACCGTAAACCATCAGCAAAATCCCCTCCTTTCCATCGTGTGTGGAGCAGAACGCAAAGCGAGGGGCACAGGTATTTAGAATTACATCTGCAGCACGTTAAAAGGTAATGCAGCATGAAATCAGTCTCACTCACACTGCAGCAATGGAAATGACAGTCCCTGCGTTTCTGGGCAGCTTTGGGATCCAAGGTTTGCGTGCTGCCCGGGCCAGCCGTGTGTGTTGGCACAAGGGGGCCGATGTTGCGGAGCAGAAAGGCCTTGAAAAGGGAGGGCCTCGCTGCCCTTGTAAAATCCTCGCTCACTTCTGCTGCTTGGGCTGAGCACAGAGCATTCTGGGAATGGCTCAGCTGAACCAGAGGTGAAAAACAAGTGACAGAGCTGGAAAACAATTGTTAGAACCAATGGTTTTTCAGTTTATTAACTTGGCTTTGTTTTGTAGTCGAGTCTGAGGATTAACTCTTTTTGTTTGTCTGCTTTTGGGTGGGTGGGTGGGCTTTTGGGGTTTTTTTTTGCTTAATAATAGAGCATTTATTGAGAAATCATTGACTGAACACAGCCTAGTGCTCCTGTGAGAATCTGATAACAAGATGAATGCCTGGACTGCTTTGAAATGGACAGATCAATATTACAATATGAAAGTGAGAAAATGATTTAGGATTAGAGGTGGCACGCTTGGTTCTGATCTCACACAGGATGTAAATCAGGCATTATGCCACCAGAGTCAATGCCAATGCCCTGGGGTAAACCTATTAACACAATCCTGAATCAAACCAAATAATTTTCAGGGCTGTGGAAAGTGAGGAATGATGGTTAAATGGGACTAAACAGCAAACAAAATAATGTATGGGTCGACTGCACACTGTTGAAAGAAAAATCCAACTTCTACTTGCTTAAAACGAAGGTGCTTTGGATTTTTGCTGATAAAAGAAAAGGAGAGGGTGATGGAATGGATTTGTGCATTTATTCCTCAGATGAGCTGAAGTACACCACCACCAAAAGTGCATGAAAAACAACCAAAGTTCCATGGGGGAAAAAAGCTCTGTTTAAGCAGAAATTCTCCAGTTCACCCTAGTGGTAGGAAGAGCAGGTATCAAAGTCCGGCTGGCCTAAAGGTGTGCTTTTGCCGCAACCTAGCTTTGGCCTGAGGAGCCGACCCATGTCTGGCAGATTGGCTTGGGCAGCAGCTTCCCTTGTTTCTAAATATCTCCCTCTGTTACAGCCTCAGTTGCTACTTCCAGAAGGAAAAGGCTGCGGTGCCTCAGCACGACCCAAGAGCTGCAAAGGTGCCGCTCAGTGACACACTCCCTGATTTCCAAAGCACCAGTCCAGTCCCCCCTACGTACAGCATGACTTTGCTGATCTCCCTGGCACCAGATCTTTACCCATCATCGCCACCCTCCCTTTCTCGTTGTCTTTTTACCCTCACCACGCAACACGCTCAGCAGTGCTGCTGCATCTGGAAGCATCTGGAAAGCCAATTCCCTTCCTTCTGCAGACAAGCAAGAGCCACACCAGGATTAAACTGCTCATTTAAGAGCGATCAAGTTACCGTGTGTTGTGTTTTCTTTTATTTCACCGAAGGAAACACGTGAGTGAGTGAGTGAGTGAGTGAGTGAGTGAGTGAGTGAGTGAGTGAGTGAGTGAGTGAGTGAGTGAGTAATTAAAGCAGACACTTGGTTGCTGCAATTCACCGAGGTCGCTGCTGTTTGCTCTGATGAGATTCCAGTCCGCAGCAAATTTCCTCGCCACGATCAGCTTTGTGTGGAATGCACAATGGAATAGGAGCTGGCGAGAGAGGAGGCAGGGTTGTTTATTCACCGACGGGCTTGATCATTTATTGCAGCATCACCTCTGTGGGATGGCACAGGTGAACAGAGGGGCTGCAGCTCCTACCCTGTCCTTTATCAGACATTTCAGGATGATCCCCAGCAGGGAAACAGGGCTGCTCTCACCCAGGCTGCTCCCTGCTCTGCACCCCACAAACAGCCCGTGGCAAGTCTTAATGCTCTTCGATAGCCACAGAATCTCACTGGGGAAAATCCACAAGGGATTAACTGTGATCATATGCGGCTGCCGCTACGCTTCTCTCCCTCAGCCAAGCGTTTTTGGTCTGCTCTCACAGTTTCGTAATCGTGCAGAGCTTTTGCTGGGGAGGGAAGGGGGACCCAGGAAGGGAATTGGGACCCAGGGAGAAAGTCCACACATTTGGTGTGAGGCATCAACCGTCCCTCATGGCCACACCACCTCCCATAAAGCAAGGGAAACAATTCCACTGCTCCAAGAGGCTTGAGAGGTTTGCACTTCACTATCAGCTCCCACAAAAGCCAACTTGGATATAAACAGTTATAACTCGTATATTTATGATTTAAAAAAAAAAAAACGAAAAAAAACCTGCCAGGGACAACAGGATAACAAAAGCTTTGCCAGCACTAATCCACTGCAGAACAGGCATGCTAGAACACCAAGCATTTCATGGACTTTGCTCCTAGATAGAGAGAGAAATCTTGATTCAGCATCTTGGGCAGCACTGCAAGTACCTTCAGCCCTTCCTACGCCTCCTGGGAATATTGCCACTGTGCCTTCACCAGCACAGCAGGAAACCTTCCCAAAGCCGTGGCACATGCGGATCCCCAAGCCCTGGATGGGGTTTGGTCTCCTCCTGGCACCAGGGCAGCCGTGCTACCACAGGATCCTTTTCAAGTCACTCCCACTCTGTTCCTCTGGAGGTGACTGGGATGCACCTGGAGCTCTTCTGCTTTTGGAGCAGATCCCATGGGCTCTGTCTCCTGCTGCCTTCACCAGCCACGCCTGCACTGCCCAGGGATGAAGGCTGGCCACCCACCCCAGCCGTCAGCACACCCTGCAGAGGAGGGCTGGGCCCCCATGAAGCAGGAAACCACCCAGGGCTTGTCTGCCTGCATCCCCTCTTTGCTGCTTGTCACCTGTTTCTCAGTGAAATATTAGACTGGGTTTTGCAAGAGCAAATTTCTGGGTCACTTCCTCACCCCTTTGTTGCTTCTACTCCCATTTGATCACACTCAGCATCCTCTTCCTCCTCCCTCAGGGTTTGGGATCTGCTCATCTTGTGGACTAATTTGCACACCAGTCCTGGCCTTCAGAAAACTCTGCTGAATTCTCCAGTCATATTGTATATAAGGAAGGGGGGGAAAAAAGGAACCATAAAACTGTAAATCGTTCTCACTCTTAGATCTATTAGGCTTTTTTCCCCCTATCTTTGTAATTACAGTATTGTATGAAGTGCAAGATAACATTCAATCACTGTAAAATAAGATTTAATTATGTCATGATGAGATTCATTAGTTAATATTTGTATAGCACACTGAACATGTAAAGTGGGCAGCAAGCACAAAGTACTAATCTTGCTGGGAATTTGCTTTGGGGGAGCAGAAAAAGCACAAAAACCACGTTCATTTGGGGTGTACCTTCAGCTGGAATAAATCAGCACACCTCTGGCGGGTTTCTTGGGGGCTCTGACACAGAGAAAGTGGGAAAAACAAGGAGCACTTTGCTCTGCCCTCATGAACCAGACATGGAGCAGCATCTTACAACGCGTGAGGGAAGGGACAGCTCTGGCACCTGAGACTTCTGTGCTTCCACGGGGAAAAATAAATTTTTGGAAAGCGGAATATGAATGTGTACCAATGAGTGCCTCCTGACATGTAAACTTGAGGGGCTAATTTAAGGTTTGCTTTGGCTTACAGGAGCATGTAGAAATAAAATAAAAAGCACTGATGCAAAATACAACCTGGCAGTGCCACTATTGGCTGGTTACCTGCATCCCAACCCGTATGCAACAGCGCAGCACAGCAGCTCTGAGAAGAAGCCCAGAGGCTGCAATCTCCCAAAACTGGCCTTCCTGGCCTCCTGGCTTAGCTTCAGTGCCTGGGAGGCTGGAACATTACAGTGACTGGGAACTCAGTCCCCCAAAAGGCTCTATTGAAAGAGCCTTTCAATAAAAAAATTTTAAAAGCTGTTTTTTAAAATATTTTTAAGGCACTTGAAGGAACAGCTGTATTTTCCACAACTGCTGAGCTCAGCACGAGCTCTGCAGAATTGGATTCCTTGCTATGGGGCTGTTTCAACCTCGTGTTTAGCCACCTCGATTTCTGTTGCAGTTTCTCCATTTCTTTTTTTTTTTTTTTTTTTTTTTCAACACCAATTCAAAAAAAAAGGA
>VZRN01000216.1:576528-615747 GCA_013397935.1 Dasyornis broadbenti
TTCAACACCAAGTCATAAAACAAGGCACCATCGCAATGACGGCGCAGCCTCTCCAGGGGTGTCCTTCAGCAAATCTGAAGCTGGTGAAGACATCCCTAAAGGGAAAGCAAGCCAGGACACCCCGCACTTTCTCCTCTCTTCGCTTGTCACCTCGGCTTGCTGAGCCAACACCTCCACCTAGTGGCTCGCTCCACGGCTCTGGGATGAACTTTCTGCAGGGGAAAAACGATAATCTTACAGAATAATCAGATTATTTCTCGCCGGCGAGAGGGGCTGGATCGCACCGAGCCACTCGGCTTTCCCCTCCGAAGCACAGGGCTGATCATCACGAAATGCTGTGCAGCTGCTCCGAGTAGCGCGCACATCACAGAAGTAATCAGTAGTAAATTACTTCAGAGACAATGCTCGGCTGCATGTAAATGATTACTTTGGGTAGTGGTTTGGAATAGATGAGTTTTGCAAAGTTTAAACAATCCTGGCGGGGGATTCTGCTCTCCTCGAGGGGACAAACTGCACCGCTGAACAGCCGGGCCCATCCCAGTGCTGCTCCCCTCTGCTCCTGGCCCATGTGCCGTCCCTGGGATAAACTCTTTAAGCCATTTGCCTTGCTTTCCCTACCTGAGCCACGCAGGTTTTGTTCTGTGAGCTGTCTACCATGGTACCCGCTGGTATGGATAATAACACCAGCACAGAATTGCCTTTGGGGTGATTTTTGTGCCTCACAGGGATCTTGGCATTACAGGACTTTTGGAGGATATTAAGGGAGAGGGCTGCCATCGGGTATCCTCAGTCTCAAAGCATGCATGGACAGGTCTGAGACCACAGCTGAGAGACATGGATATTTTTTTTACCTTTGGAGCTTAGTTTTATTTTTATGACAGCACTGGGATGTTATCTCAGAGACTGATGACAGCCAACATCACTTGAAAAATGTCTAGAAGTACGCACCTCCCAAATGCAGTTACATCTGCTTCCCAGACCCTCTCTCAACCAGCACCACTGTTCCTTCACATTACCATTTTTCTTTCTCCTCCAAACATCTCGCTGTGGGATAAAACCTTCAGGCAGCCACAAGACAAAATTTTACTATTATTCTTTCTTTCAGGGCAGAATGGTTCTGCTTAATACATTTTTAAAGACTACATTCATCTAGGAAGGCTATTAATAATTAAGAAGGAAACAATATTATTGTGGCAATCAAGGCACCTCTGGGTCCACTGAGAACATGGTATTTCCTGAGGACTTACTGGCACCCTTCTAGCTCCTGGACAAGCAGCGCCAAGGACAGGAGTCATTTGTACCCCAGAGGGACCTCTCTGTTCAGTCCAGCTCAATGCACAGGGCTGATGCTCTTCAATTAAAGACAAGCTGTCAAATTATTTTTTCCCAACTCTTCAGTCTTTCTTTGCTGTTTGCATTAAGGCAGTGAGAGAACCTTCCTCTCTCCACGTCCACACTGAAGAGGCGCTGGCTGTGATGGACCAGCAGGAACCACCCCTGCCCTCCCACTGTGGGGCTGCAAGGAACGCCAGGGCTCTGCAGATCTCAACAGGCAGGACTCCATCGTCCGTAGAAGGGAATATCTCACCAGACTTCACGTTTTGAACACGCTCCGCAGGTGCTGAATGAGCTGAGAAATGGAGGAGTGGCCCTTGCCTGCGCATTTCAGCAGAACCACTGGCACGACTAGGGTTACACGCAGTCCTGCATGCAGATACTGCAGCATATGTGGATATTCCTCCCACAGGAGTTATCCTGATGGTCCCTGTCCATCTGGAGGTGTTTGTGCTGCAGGGACCACTGCCCACCAGACAGACTTTGGCTGCTTTGGACACCAGTAGCTGTGTAGCCTTGGCAACATTCAAGTTTCCCAGGGCCTGCCTGGAGAGTGCTCAGAGCTGATTTCCCTTTCATCAAGGGCCAAAGTAGTCCCTGGACACGCTGGGATGTGCTGGTGACAGGAAAAGGCCATTGCTGCTTTGATGCCCCTAGGTGGAGGTTAAATACAGGGAATGGAGCAATGCCACGGGAGGAAATGGCTTGCTTCCCTGAAATCCTTAAAATCAGATCATTTTCTTTGGACTGAATCTGATCTGAGAGGGGAAAATGCTGCTTCCTCTCCCAGTGAAGAGCCACAGATGAGCCAGTACCCCACTGCCCACAGGGGTTGTGGGCACCAACAAGCACTTCTTCTTGCCCTCTTTCTTTCCCATGTCCTGATTCCTTCTCCTTTCAAACAGTGGTGGGATGAGCAGCATTTCTGCTGTATGTCTGTGGCAGAGTGGCCACCAGGAATGAAATTTCTACTCATCAGCTGAGCTGCCATAACAGAGTAGACTTGGGTGTTCATTGCTCAGTCCAGAATGGAAATAAAATATCTTCTCCCCGGTGACCTCCATAAAGTCACTGAGCTACAGCTCACTTGCCTGTGCTCCCAGAGACTGCATGGATAAAATATTTCAGACTTTTCACCCATCTCTGCACCTACAGAAGCTTTTCCTGGAGTCTGCTCTACACATGGAGCTACAAATAAGTTCAACAGGTTTTAGATTGAGCTTCACAAGCGATTCCTTCCTTTCCAAGCAATGCTAACGAGGATGGGTGTGTCAGGTGCGCCAAGTTTTAGGACTTTCCTGCCTTTCCAAAGTGTTCATCAAATACCGGTGCCTGTTTTCCTGTGAGCAAGCAAGAGTTAATGCTACAATACCCCATCCTCTGCAGTGCACTGTGTGCCAGGGGGATGCTTCATGGTCAGGGAAAGGCTTCAGCGCCGCTTTCAGTGCTGCTTCATTTATTTGCTATCAGAAAGACAGAGAAACAAATTGTGTGTCAGTGGCTGCCTATTCTTTAGGGCTCGTCCTGGAGAGAGAAATCAATGGCTTGGTCTCCTCTTGAAGCGTCTACATTAAAACATGGGGAGCGAAGTCTGAGATTTAGTGTGTGTGTGTGCACACGTGGTTTTGCATTGCCATTCATCTCCACTCTCCAAATCAATGATTATCTGGAGTGCCCCAGGAGGGAAATGCGAATTACTCCTCTCATAAGTTTGGAGTAATGAGCAGGAAGTAGTGGCGTGGAACAGGATCCCCAGTGCTGAGCTGTCCCTGATAACCACACACACCAACGAAATAACCCTAAGCTGGTTCCAGTCCTTAATGTTTCCTTGTTGCTGCTCCGTGGGGCCTGTGCTGGGAGGAGAAACATCCCTTCCCTGCAAACTAAAATCCAAATGCAAGTCGTGCTCAGCATCTTACACGGTTCCTCAGAAATCTGAGCGAGTTCCCTGTGTCTCCTCCATCTCACTGACCCAACAAGGCCGTGTCCCTTGACAATAGCCCATGAGGAAATATTCTACACTGATCTACTTCATTCCTGATTTCTTGCTCTATAACTCTTTTTTACCCTTCTTCCTTGCCTAGCTCTGAGCACTTTTGGAAGCAAAGACCAGCAACCCTTGAGATTTTTTGCATGCATACCAGATCCATTTTGTTTTCAGAAGGTCCAGAGGAAGAAGTCGAAGGAGGTTAACATAAGAAATCCACGAGAACTTTGCAACAAAAATTTCTCAACTTTGGGACGAGAGATGAAAACATACCTAAAAAAGAATCAGCTATTAAAATATGTTTTACATCCTGACATGGGCAGTCCTTTTCCATACCTTCCTGTTCCGTGTGTTTGTGCTGTCTGATCTTTGGGCTCACAAAAACAGAGAGAGCAGGAGCTTGTGTACATGCTCTGTGATATTATTGATATTATTGATTACGAACTCTTCCCCATCCATAAGTCTGCTTGCCTCCCTACAGGAGTTGTAGCTATTCATGCCAATTTTTAGTTATATTTTAAAATATGTCTCTCTCTCACCCAGGTGACCTTGACTTCAGTTAAAATTGCAGCCCACACACGGGAGAAGAGCTCCAGAGCGTGAACGACACAGCACCCATCATGTGGTCCAACAGGCTGTGGATTCTTGTGCCCACGTGCATTTGCGTTTGTTGTAGCCAGACCCTGCCTGGGTGTGATAACAGCAGCAGAAACCCGGACAAAAACAAGGGTTAAGAAGCAGGCAGAAGCAGAGGAGAGATTGTGGAGAAGGCAGGAGAAAAAGAAGGGACAGCAGAAAGGGAAAAGAAGACAAAGGATGTATTCACGTTTACCTCCTCTCATGTACAGAGCACAGAGCTCCCTGCCAAGAAAAATTCACCCCCATTTTGCCTTCCAGGAGACTCAGCATCCATTCCTGGCTGTGTGTAACAATACCAGGGAGGCTGGGGACACCTTCTGAGGATGGCAGGTGGCAGGGAGTGAGAGAAGCCAGCCTCCTCCTGCTCTGTGCTGCTCTGGCTACAGCTGTCTCTACTACAAAGGTTCGTTTTCCATAACTCCTGGAGCAGCAGGGAATTTCCACAGGACTGACAGAAATCTTGTGGTTTTCCATAATTCCTGGAGCAGCAGGGAATTTCCACAGGACTGACAGAAATCTTGTGCTGAGCTAATATTTTAAAAGGGTAAAGGAGACGACCCAGGTAATTACAGGCCTGTCAAGCTGACATCGATCCCAGGTAAAATAATGGAGCAGCTAATAGGGGAAACATAATTCATGCCCATCAGCAGGGGTTTATGGAAAACAGACCCTGTCAAAGGAACTTAATACCTTTCTTTGCCGTGATTACAAGTTTACTTGATGAAGTCGATGGTGTTGATGGAAAAAGCCAGGAAGATTTTCCAAAGCATTCAACTTGGTGCCACACACCAGCTGGATTTAAATCCCAGAGCAATACAAAGCCAACAGAGTACGTAGTGAAGGGTTTACAGTGACTGGTGACTCTGAAAATATGATGGAAACTAGAGAGCTGCCGTCATGGCAGTTGTTTTACAGATTGGGTCCTGCAAGGTGAGGTAGGTGGCATTGGTGGTATTTTATTTTCATACCTGTGATCTACTATAATCTGTAGCTAAAATCTGTGGTACTAAGATTGGAAGGGTACAAAATCCTGAGGAGACTTCACCGATACAGCAACTTTGCGATTTCTTGCTGATCTTGGAGGAACAAGTAGAGCTGTATGTGCTTCAGCTCAGTCACATGTGATGTAAGCACGTCTAAAACCAGAAAATGTAGGTGATACCCACAGGACAGGGAACAGAGAGGAATGTCTTCAAAAATGAGTTGTGAACCCCAAATAGTCAAGCACAAACATCCAGTGTGATGCTGTCGGCAAAAAGTCTGGTAGAGCACGTGACTGGGGCTGCCTCTGAGGCCAGTAAGGAGAAAATTTCGCCTTTTCTTTGAAACTGGTGCAACCACACCAGGGACCCAGACTGCTCAGTTTGGTGAGGTGGAAATGCTCCAGAGAAGATACAGGACAACGTTCCTGGGATTTGCAAGCTTGCCTTTCTAGGCAGGCATGGCTCCAGGAGCCAAGCTACTCAGTTTACCAGGGCAATGGCTGTGGGGGTGATTCAATCATCATCTTTTGGCACCCAGCGGAGAGGAAGGCATCAACAGCAAAAGCACTGTTGATTTTGGTGGGGTAGCTGCTTTGCTGAGTGATACCTGCTCTGGAGCTGGGCCTTGATGAATAACTCCACTCCCAGCATTTATCTCCTGTACCTGTGAGGAGCATTCCTCGTCTGCTTGTCGGGACATTGCAACGGCAGCTGAGACTGCAGCTGAGAAGCTCTGCCTCGGTGCCAGCTCACTACAGAGCTCTGCACATTTTATTATTGAGCCTGCTCAGCACTCGGCCAACTGCAAAGTCCCTCTTTTGCCCCAAATGCCTCAGAGGCACCAGGAAATGCCCAAAATAGCTGGAGATGCTCTCACGAAACCTTCCTGCTGGGAATACCAACGCGCACCACGCACTGCCTAAGTGCACACCCTGTGCTGTGGTTGAAGGCGTGATACCAAGTCGAGCTAGTACAGATGGCTGTGCACTATTAATTGGTTGCTAGCAGTAATAAATGGCTCCTCAGTGTGGACTTGGAGTCTTATAAATAAAGTCCCTGGCATTTGTACTGACGGTGGACAGCGTGTGGGGATGTTCTGGAGAGAGGTGAGCTCCCAGCCCCTGTGGAACGCAAGCTGCCGCCCCGCATCTTGGCCAAGCAACCACTCGTTTTGTATTTCAATTAGAAAAAAAAAAAAAACTCAGCTGATCCTTTGGGGGGAAAAAAGAAATTAAAAATAAGGCTGACCTCTAAGCCCACTCTGGGAGCTGATTTTTTTTTTTATTTTCTTAACGTTTCCCAGGTCCAGAAATAGAAAGGGTGGCTGACTAATAGACTTAAGATCTCTGAGGTGAAATGGTGCTACTGACTGAAGAATATGCATTAGCTGGCATCAGCACAGCCAGGAAAAAAGGAGAAATCCACTTAGAGCTGCTTCTCCTGCAAGATAAGCCCCAGGTTCACGGAGTGAGATGCCTCCTCCCTGCTGCAGCAGTGAATTAAGTTTGTCATTTGTTATTGTGTCTTGCCAGCGCGCAAAATAGCAGCCCTGGGCTGTAATCTCCACTCATCTGAGTCTGCACAGTAATTGCTGGCAGCCATGGAAACCAAACTTCCCACAGTCATTTATAAACTTGACCCTCCTTGCTTCCTTATTGCTGCATTCAGCCAAGCCCTTGATGGGGGCAAGCGAAGAGAGAGGAAACCGTAAACTGTGAGAAAATCCAAACATTTGGCGGCGGAGCACAGAGAGCTGGCCAGGAGCCCGCGGCGCGAGCAGGAGCCTTCCCAAAGTCACCACTGGCTTTGCAGCGGGCTCCTGCTGGAGCAGATGGAGCAGAGCCATCTGCTGCCATGAGCTCCAGTTAACGACTAACGGGCCTTTATCTGCCTGCTGTGCGTGTGAGGATGTCTCCTGGCCTCCAGGAGCCTTGGCCATGCCTCATGGTTTGCCTTCTGCCTGAGACGTCCCAGCCGTGAACTGGGGACAGCCCAGCTCACAGACTCGTGATGAAGGCTCACCTTCATCCTGATGAAAGCCTCTGCACAGCTCAAGGATTTGGACCATGAAGGCCAAAGGACTCACGCTGCTGTTTCCCTCAAGGGCACAGCAAAGATTCTAAAAATGTTTCCAGCCCAGCTGAAGACAGAGAACATTACCTGGTGGACATCCCAACAGAAAACTCGATCAACCACCAAATACTCACAGTCTTTGGATGGCTGAAGCCAGGTGAGACCTCTGGTATCACTGTTAATTCCACAACTTTGTGGCTATCAGAAAATCTGATCATCTTATAATCGCTGTGAAATACCTACTGCAGCAACAAAAAAGCGAAGAAATGTTTGAGTGGCGTTTCGAAAGTGGCCAGATTTTATCTGGTTTAATTATTCAAGGATCCTCAGCTGTCACACTGCATGAATAGCAATGACTGAACACTGACAGGAGCTTCAGCGCTACTGAAAAACACATCACTGACCTTTGGGACCATCAGATTACAGCACATGACAAACAGCTACATCTCATTCCTGCAATCCACTTGGAAGGGTTTCTTTCCTTTCCCCGGTACTTTTTCCATGTCAATATTATTTGATCTAAAGCCCAGTCCAAAAGGATGACTTCTTCTTCTTAACATGCCACGCCAGGTTATGATATCCTGTCAAAACGTGTTAAGCCAGGCTCAGTTATGTTAAAAAGTGACACATCAGTAACAGCTCCAGCACTCAAAGATGGTCTTTTCTGGCACGCTGAATTAAGAAATATACCACCTCATTTATTTATTTATTTTTTCTTTTGGGATGAAGGGAGCTAATTAAGATATTTTAAGTTTGGTCGATTTTTTTTTTCCTAAAAGACAGACCTCTGTAATTGTTTAAAAGGAACAGAATATGCTTTGGTGTCATTATTTGCCCAGGAGCTGTGCGCTGGCCATAAAGTTTGGCTCCGGAGGTTAAATTTTCCTGATGTTCAGATTTGTATTGAGCCAAGGTTTTCAGACTGAGCCTAGTGCAAGGTGTGATCACAGTAATCAGTAAGAGCACCACAATGAACTGCCATGATTAAGCAGGGAGAGAAATCTATTTCATATTTTCAGCATTCAGGGTGTTTGCCTTAACACGCTGAGCGTATCTTTGGTGTGATCTGTCTTGAAAAGAGACAAAGATCTAATTAGGCAAGTCCACCGCCCCTAAATCTCTGGGCAGTTTAATCTGCTCGAAAGCTGCACACATGCAAGTCAAACACACGCACCAAAAGCGCTTTCACAGCTAGAAGTCTCCAGGGAGGCTAATGGGACATGTGAGCGAGTTCATCAGGTCAAGGAACGTTCTAAAACCACTTTTCTCATAGGTTCCAGACCCACCCAAACCTCCCTGCTCAGGGTGAGGCCCTGTCTGTCCCTGGAATTTTTAGAAACCACTGTCAGCTCTCTTCAGTGATCTCTTCTCTCAGTTAAGCCTAGCTCTTTCACTCTTTCATCCCCCAATATGTTTTCCACCATCCATGCTCTCTGTCTGTCACCAGCTGTCTCAGAACTCTCTCAAAATGTGATGGTGGCATGTGCAAAAGTGGACCCAGCAGCCTTCCAACAGGTGGTGTTCCTCCTTGAACCATAAACTATTTTTCAGGGTCACTTTTCCCACGAAGCCCTTCAAATCCTGCCGTCCAGACACGTGTAGAGCCCTTTCCAGCTCACCCTCAGATTTAATAATCCCCTACCCATCCACCAAGCCATTTTAATGAAAACACGGTATTACAGGAGACCCAGAGCACCCACTCAATAAATCCTCACAGTCTGACAGCAAATCATTGCAAGCTTATCTCTAGATCTGTTCATCCCTTTTCCATTGGACTGTGGTCTCGTTCATGCAGCTCCACGTCCACAGCAGGCCGGCATCCTTCTGCTGCCCACTTCGCACAGCCCAAGCACCAGCAGTGCCGCAGCGCGAGGAGCTCTTCCCAAGGGGGGCCCACTCGAGGCGCAGCCTCCAAAGAGGGGAATTTTCCCCTTGCAGGAGCTCCCGGCGCAGCAACGTGCCTGCAGGACGGCGGGGAGCTCCACTTCTGGTGACTGCAGTAAATGAAATGCCGGGCTCCACAGCGTGTTTAGGAAGGGAAAGCTTCCCGGAGCCATTAAGTCACTAACTTCCCTGCACACAGACCTGAGAGAAAGGTGCTGAATTGATGGATGTACTCTTCATATTTATGGTTTGGAGCGGAGTGATGGATGTGCTTTGTGGTTTATAATGCGATGCTCATTTAAGTCTCCTGTTTAAGGTCTGGCTGATTTATAGAAGCCAGTGATACTGTTGCGTTTCAGCGGGGTGGCAGGGATAATATTACAGCACAGAGCTTTGTCAATTAGTCTTGTATGACAAAAGCAGGCTCCAAACGGCTGCCTCTGATCGGGAAGATTTAACCCTGGTGGAAACGGGATTCAGTTTAAAGACATCTCTGGTGCTGGAGTGCCCCACTGATTTATGTCCTTACCCAGAGTTTTGTGGAATTTCTGGGGCTGAATCTGCAGCTGCCTCAGTGAGTCAATCCCCGGGGGTGTGTTCCAGCTCAGCACAGCTCTGGCCAGCGCAGCAGATGTCAGGTACCTCTGCCCAGCTGGAACAGAGCACCCCAGAGCCATCCCTTCCCCACTTCTCCAGTGCTGGCTGGCGGTTTGGAGCACATTTGTTTTTATTACCCATGGAGAAGCGCTCGATTTTCTGGAGTCAGGGGTTCAGCAGGGGTGAGTGCAAGATCTGTAATCCTGTGAGTCGGTGCAGGCACACAGCACTGCTGAGAGCTCTGAGTTATCAGCCTCAACAGACATCAGTGTCCATGTTTTCAACCTCTGCTCTGCCATGGACTCTCCTAAACTCTAACTCTAACTCCTAAACGCTAAAACTCGGACGTTTTCAGCAAGTCTCTTCCTCCATCAGCCTCATTTTCCCCCTCTCTACAAGCTAATCGAAGCCCTGAGCTCACACATGCAATCAGCACTTGGCCACAGCTCTAAATCCACCAGGCATGGATGTGTTTTAAGATTTTTCACCCCGAGGGGGCAAAGGCATTTGTGTGACACAAGATTACATCATATTATTTCTGGTAGGATCTTCCATATTCATGTAGCTCAAGATGCTTTGCAAGGCTACTGGAAATGCAGCTAGTTATCGAGCTAATATAGCAAAATATCTGAGGTGGAGGCAAGAAATGTAGAGAAGTGAAAATGTGTGCAGGCAGAGAAGCCAAGATCACCCATTTAAATCGTTCAGCACACCTAGATATTTTTCATTTGCTGTCTTGGACCCTCTGGGCTTTGTTTCCTCCTGCAGAATTCTACGACAGCTGCCCCTTGGGAACCCATTGAACACTGAATTGTGTCGCTGGACAGAGACATTTTCAGCAGCCAGATGTGGGTCTCCTGCTGGTTAGTTTGCACTGCTATTTGTAGGCCGAGGCACTTCATGCCTCCAACTTTCCCCCTTTTTTATTTTTTACCATCAAACGGCCGTGAACTCTCTCGCAGTTGACAGAAATTTGTATCCTTCAGCAGTAATAGATCCATCAAGACCGGGCTGAGGTAACTGAATGCAGAAATGCATATTTGAGATGCTGTTCATTTTAATAAGCTACACTGCATGAGTGGAATAGATATTGAATTTAACATATACTGGCATGAAATAATTCTTACTAAGTGGTGTCTGGAGTCAGTTTTCAATCTAATTTCCCCTTCATAGATTTTTTTTTTTTTTTTTTTTTTTTTTAAATAGATTTTTTAAANTTTGCATAAATAGATTTTATAAAGATCAGCAAATTAATTTTTTTGGCACATAGCAGGTTTTCCTTATGATGAAGGGGACAAGTACGGTTAAGCATCCACCTGTACACTTAAGGGACTGAGATTGTTTGTTGGCCCCGATTAGCTGAAACTCATCTGAATGCATCTCATCAGAGAAAAAATTGAATTTTTCAGAGGTCCAGCAGACTTTTGGAAAGCTGAGGCTTGTGTCAAGGTTAATTAGGAGATAACTTTGGAATGGCACCAAGGTAGCTGGCCCAACAAGGAAGGCTGAGCCATCAGGCTGGCCCTCACCCAGCCCTGCCAGGCTCTGTCAGAACGGATGCAGCCAGAGAGGCTCCTTCCCATGGCCTGGGGAGAGCAGGAGGGAGGGATGGCTTTGCTAGGATGAAAGGCAGCTCTCCACAAGGAGCCCCTCTCTACACTCCTGTCCTTTATCCCCGCTGCATCCCTCAAAATGGGGCTCAGGCTGGAAAGCAGGAGTTCCACACAGAGGTGGTTTCTTTCTCCAGGCACTATTTATTATTATTATTATTATTATTATTGCCATGAACTGCACAGGTAGAAAGCCAAGAAGAACATGATAATGACCCAGTCTGCCTGAGATGGGCAGAGGGAACAGAGGTGGTCCAGAGCCTTCAGAGAGCACGGCCTGTGCGCAGATGGACAGGCCTGGTGGATGCTTCCCGTTAAAACAAACAGGGGGAGGACAAAACAATATTAAAAAGTGAAAGATGGTGATTTCCCCAAAGGTTTTACTACAGGACTCCAGCTCAAAGTAGCTTGTGCCCCATGACCATCATGTGTCATCTCAACCCCCAACCTGTCTGAGCAAAGTCCAGCTGCTTTCCCAGGGCAGTCGGAGCCAGCCTTGTGCTCCATGACAGCGCAGGCTGGATCCAGCCCAGCCTCTCAGCAGCTCCTGCCGTCTCCTGGGTGCTTTGTCCCGGTCTGGGTCGGTGCTGGGGAGCACAAGCCCAGCTCACCATCTCAAAATCTCCCCGGCTTTTGGCAGAGCAGGGATGATTCAGAGCACGTGGAGCACCCCACCAGCCCCTGCAGAGACACCTCAGGTGCAGACGCTGCAGGGACTCACGGCCCCTCTCACCTCCAGGCACACTCCAGCTCTGCCCACCAGCAGAGACTTCAAGCCGGCTCTTCCTTTGAAGAATACGGACAGGTTTAACCCCCAGGACTCACAGCACAATCTCACCTTTTGGCCAAGGCATAGCCTTGAGAGGTCAGAGCAGACTCAGGTGGAAAAGGGACTCTCCACTGCTCATTTTTGCCTTTTCTTCTTTTTTTCTTTCTCCAGATTCCCGCAGCTCCAAGCCAACCACGGAGCCGTGGTGAGCAGCAGAGACCAGGCTGCAGGCATGTTCACAAATAACTGCTGCACAGGCTGTTTATTGTCCACTTGATGCCAGTCCTTGTCAGCATCAATATCCCAATTTCTCTTGCTACAAACAAAGGTTAAGTGAGTCCAATTACTCTCGTAAGGTAATATCAATAATGCTACTAATTACAGCAACCGCCTTATGGATCATTAGATAGTGATTATGACGTTGTCAAGTGCTTTGGCAATTTTATGCAAGAATCACTCACAGTGTGTCACGGAAAAGAAAAACCTTCCTGGCATTGCTGGGCTCCGCTCTGGGTGAACGATCCTAAAAGTTTGTGTGAAGTCTGCCAGAAGCTTCTTAGGAAAAGAGATTTCTTTCTAATATTTGCAGCTCCACAGCACGCAACAGGAAGAAGGAATAGCAAGAGAGGGGTGGAGGGGTCCTACCTTACACAAATAAAAATTCATTATTTTGAGTGCTGAAGAATTTCAGGAAATAGAGTCCCACACAAATAAAATGGACCCGGTTTGTGTGAGGTATTGACATGTTTTTCTAATAAGAGGCATTGCTATCCTTACAGCCTCCCTGGAGAGGCTTGGCATGTCTTATTTTATTTGGATAAATAATTAATTTAGTTTAATTAAGATCATCCAACAGCCTGGAGACAGGTTTCACTAATTTAAAATGCATGGGAGGGTCTAAGTATGGAAGATGGTATCCACGGAGACCGATTTTTCTCTTCCAGTTGAACTGAAGGTGCTTGAAAGCTCTCTCTGCCCTGTAAATTTTCCTTTGCCTGTAGCTCTGCTGTCTCAGCAGGGGTGACCAGAGATGGAATGTTCCAGAAGGCATTCACTGGGAACCCTCTCTGTGACCCCTTCTTTGGTCACAAACAAGTGAGCTCTAAGTGAGGAATTTTTGCTGATTTAACACCTTTTCCCGGGCTTTTCCCAAGACCCTCTCCACCTGATCACATCCCACATTTCCAACCCCTTGACGAGTGAGTACTAAAATCGCTGTAACGCAGCTTTAATTAAAAATAAAAGGGAAATTGAATTTGAAGCCAGAGCAGAGATCATTAAGAGATCCACGAATCTCACTCACGCACATGACAGACCATAAATTTCACCCTCCACTTCTTGCACCAACAGGCAGTAGAATTAAAATGCCTCTTCTAGAAAAGGTCCTTGTCTGGAAGATGACAAGCTTCCTCGACTCTTCATCCTATTAACAAATTCAAGGACTCTTTAGCATTTTGAAGGATCTTAGGAAATTCTGGAGACCTTACGAAGCTGAAGCAGACAGCTGGGAGTGAGATTTATTCCCAGGGTTCTGGAATATCCCTGGAACATGTACATATCTTGTCTACACTTGCTCCTCGCTGTCCCTCTGGAGCTGCTGTAGGAATCAAGCTGGCAAAATAACCGAGGTGGGAGCCCAAGAATGACACAACCACAGCCACTCATTACATTTTCAGAAAGGGAGAAAAGCCTTTCTCGACGGTTCCGGCTTTAAACAGTGAAAGTCATGGCTCAGTGTTTGCCAATTTGCATGGATCAAAAATCCAGGGACCCGGAAGAGCGTGAGAGGGTAAATCTCAGACGAACACGACTGCAGAAGAGTGGCATCCAGAAAATGCAGCGTCCCAGAGCAATTTCTGCCATGCTCTGTCAAAACTAATTTGATGGGCACTGGCACTGTGCTGGCCATAGAGATGCCATTCAAGCAATGACACATTTGGATTCCTTCTGCCAGGGTTAGAGCAAACCAGTGCAGTAGGTGGGGAAGCAGCTCCTCACATGTTGGATACACCACAGTGAAAGCTGAGAAGACAAGGACTTGATCTCATTTCTCACTGAGTAACCCCTCAGATTTGGGAGAGCTGGCTCAGGCAAGGCTGAAAGCAATATTCAGTCCATAATCATGTGAAATATTTAACAGAGAAAGCAGATGCTTAATAAGATTTTAAATTACTCATTGGAGGAAACCTTAAGCAAGAGACAATATACACAAGCACATTAAACAGGACAGCATCGTGGGGGTTTTTTATTCCCTTTTTAATGTACAAGCAGACAACCTGAAGAGAAAAAAAAATCCCTTAAACTGTTGTAATAACACAGCTCCTGTCCACATCATAGGGATACTAGCTGGAAAAAGAGAGACAATTCACCTCCATTTTCATTTGGCAAGACGAGAAGATGGGATGAATTGTGATGGTGAGCAGCTTTGGGTCACAAGAGTAAAATCTGCTCTGTTTGTTCTCCATGGTCAGCACTGATTTACCCTCCCTTGAACAGAGAGGTTGTTTAAGCAGTAATTTCAGCTTCCTGCAACACAGAATAAATGGATTCTCTCGTGCATTTGAGACATTTTTACGAAGCACATTCACGGGGAGACAACTGCTGATTATCCTCCAAAGACAACTGAAATAATAATTATGATAACCAAATGCCACTGGAAAAGCACGGCTTCAAGCACACCTGCCACTTGTTTCTCCCTGACACAGTCATAAATATCCACATTTCTCCATTTTCCTCCAGGCTCCAGGAAGAGAGGTGGCAGGGCAGGGAGTGAGGTGCAAGCAGCAGGGCTGTTCGTGGCATTCCTGGTGACTGAGGCAACTGGCCCTTGTGATAAGCAGCTTCATGGCGATGGAAAGTGATGTCCAAAAGCATTGGGAGTTCATTTCTTTTTCCTCACGGCAACATCTGGCCTGTCCTGAAGCCCCTGCCCCTGGTGCATTGCTTGGTTGTGCTTCAAGCGAGCTCATGAGAGTGCGCCACGGAGACACCAGCGCCAGCAATTCCCACCCATGCAATCAGGGCTGGTTTAGTGGTGGCCTTGGTTGTGTCAGGTTAAGGGTTGGACTCAAGGATCTTAAGGATTTTTCCAACCTAAACGTGCCTGAGGCAATGGGAGCAGCCCTTATGGAGGCCCTCGCTAACTGGGCTGCACCATTTCCATGACCCTGGGAATGTGCTACATGGATATAGGGAGCTCAGTTAAAAGCTGCCTGTGAGAGATTAAAAAAATAAAAAAGCAAGATTTTCTTCACTCCTCTGCTCTCTGTGTGCACACCCCATCACCACAGCCAGGCACAAAACAAGTGTCTGAGCACTGCACAAGTGTAGGATCCCCTCCCACCTACTCCCTCTAGTCCCAGAATTGTGCCTTTTCCCAGGAGAGTCAAAATGTGCCTCATGTAGGGCTGTGAAAATTCACAAAGCTGCCACTCCATCCCCAGCACTGGGAGCGTGCACCACGCAGCTAAAAGAGGAGGTGCAGCTGAACTGATCCCTGCTTCCTCGGTGCGTGCCTTGCTCATACTGAGTCAGAATTAGTTCCCTGGCTGAATAAAGCACCACAGGCTGCAGAGCTGTAAATTTGGCACTGCTCACCAGCGCTAAAAACAATTCTGGAAAAAGAGAAAACAAAAAAGGAAGAGCGTATCTGTCAGCTCTCGGCACTAATCAGCAAAAATAACTTCCCTTCAGTGGCACCAAATGAACGTCAAGGGAATTGAGATGCAATGGTCAGCAGGCTGACCACCTCTAACAGCAGAGTCTCTGAGCAAATTCAAGAATTATTTGGGTTTTTCTCAGGGGATTTTCATGTATAATTGCATTTTCATACAGGGCCCCTGTAATACGCCAAGCCAATAGCCCTGAAGATCGCTGTCCTCTGTTTTTAAACAGAAAAGATTCAACGCAGGGAACAGACGCTGCCCTTTCAGGGAGCCTGATCCTGTCCACCAGAGATGCAGCCACTCCAGATCATCCTGCAGGGACCAGCACTGGCACAGGTACCAGAGTAATCAAACAAAGACATTTATCCCCACGCCTGCATCTCTGACCTTTCACCACGAGCCACCAGCCCATGGCTCTTGAGCCAGGACTCACAAATAATTCACGTGCAGCTCAAACGTAGGAGCTGTCCCGTGACAGAGGCAGGAGCTGCAGGTGATCCAGGTCCCCAGCTGGGATGGGAAATGGATGAAACCCCTGTGGTGCCGCCCTCACGTCTGATCAGAGCAGGCCCTGTGGCAGAGGAGTGCAGAGAAAGCTCCCGGCTGGGCGCCAGAAGTAGGACACGGTGATTCTGCGGAAGATTAGGATCAGATTTGTGGCTAATGCCGTATCCAAATATTGCCAGTGCAGTATCTAAACAACAGCTTCAGCATCCATTACAATGGATTACAGTACAAACAGGAAAAGAGCTTCAGTGAGACCCCGCTGCTGTCTAAACTTCTCAGGGAAGTCCAGGTGCAGCTAGGCCCACTCGGAGTCAGATTTGGTCACCAGTTTAAAGGGTTATAAGCAGATTTGACCAGAAATGTACATGTTCACGGTGTTTGGCCCTGCAGAATTACCGACTGCAAAACAACAAAGCACCCATGTAACTATTTCAGGATTTTATCTCTGTATTTGACCAAATATTAGCACTTTTTAGTCATCTGTCCAAAAGTGAGCGTTCCCTGCCTTTGGACTGGATGGACCCTGCAGGCTGCAACTTTCGGAGACCAGTTTGCCCAGCTGGGAGAGGGCTAAGGACATCTCCCTCATCTGTAATTCAGGCACAGAACAGAGGGTGCAACCACAGGGCACAGCAGGGCACGCTGATTATTCTGTCAGCAGCAACTTAGGATGGCAAATTTTAAGCTCTTCTGATCATGAAACGCCTGCAAACACATCAAGACTTTTGCACCTGCACTCATTATTCAGAATTATTTGATGAGTTTTATGTGTAAACGTGTTTAACTGCACGTGGATCATCTGCAACTCTTTTGATTTCGACCTTCATTCGAGAGTTCAGCATTCACACACTGCCAAAGGTCCTGTCAGCCACACCTTTCTTTTCAGCCCTGATTTCTTAGGGCTGAAGAAGGGGGACCATTCCCTGGAAGAAGGATCAGAGAAGAAGACCAGCAGGACATTTTGCTTTTCTGTGAGATAAAATATGCCCTCAGAGAGCGAAGGCAGGGTTCAGATTTAGAAATATGTTCATCCTTTCCTGACTAAAGGATCAAGGAAGGCATAAGCCTGATCAATGAAATGTTTGGAAAACTTCACCTCACATTTTCTCTTCATGGTCTCAAAATGTAATCGCATTTGCATCCATGAGGGTGATCCTCTAGGAAGTGGAATATCTTTCTCCCTGATTTTCATATCTGATGATTGTTTCAGCACTGGGAGCCTGGCCAGAGCTCTTCAATGGCCTGTAGAGCCATGCAGTCCTCTTTGGAACACAGATCCCACAGAAGCACCCATTCTCCTCCCTTCTATCTGCTTGTTTGAAGTTTTCTCTCTTTCTCCTGGAGCCAAACAGGGAGGAAAGAGGAAAGAACCACCTGTGACAGTCACCACTGATACTGATTGATAAAAAGAGCTCCTACACCGTAGTGATGGGTGAGAGGAACCTAGGAAAAAATCAAATTTGACTGACAGCCTCAGTCTGGATCTCTTGCCTGAGGTATTGGCATTATAGCACTAAAGGTCTTTTCTCTAACACAATAATATTTCATATACCTGCCAAGCACAGGGATTTGAATGTACTCATCTCCCATTCTCTGTCACCACCTCTCATGGCTCACCACAGCCTTTGCTGCATTATTAACAACCCTTCCCCTGTGTATGTGTGCACGTTTGTAGCCCAGGTGGGAAAGAGCTGCACCTGATCCACAGAAATCTCAGTGGAGGGCACCGTCTGGGGATTTGGA
The DNA here is from genome assembly GCA_013397935.1 of Dasyornis broadbenti. Classification (NCBI taxonomy): domain Eukaryota; kingdom Metazoa; phylum Chordata; class Aves; order Passeriformes; family Dasyornithidae; genus Dasyornis; species Dasyornis broadbenti. The sequence goes on from VZRN01000216.1 coordinate 594,321, forward strand.
AAACATTCCCAGGAATTCTGCTCTTCTCTGTCAGTTTGAGAACAGTCCACCACCAGTGAAAGCATCCTCTCCAGCCGGCCATGCAGGACACAGGTGAAGGACGAAACGACGGGGAAGAGAACAAGAGTTTACTCATTTTAATGGAACTCATCAGGAAGCTGTCCTGATAAGATCAGAACACGAAGAGTGTGCAGCAGAAGGGGGATTTTACCCCAAAACTCTGCAGGGAACCACACAGAAAACAGCTTTGCCTGGCCAAAGTCCTCACTGGAACGGCATCATGCAACATTTTAGTGAGCTGACAGCATTGCCGATAGGATGACATGATCCTGTTTTAACTGGTGAAGTGGGAAAACTTCTGTCTGGTGGCACAGCAGAGCAATAAAGAACCTCGGCTATCAGTCATGGCCTCTGCTGGGGGAAAAAAAGAAAAGAAAATCATTGGCATGAAAAGGGCCAAGGGGCACTGACATGTAACCCCTGCTTCAGAAAATTCTGGGAAAGGGCATTAGGAGCCCTGTGTTTCCCTTGAGACTGGAAATGTCTGATGCCTCCCCAGGACACAGGGAGGCGAGCACATTCATTAATAAATGCCAATAAATCCCGATCTGTGTTTTGCCAGAGGGCCGCTCTCTTTCAAACAAGCATGTATGTTCCATCACCATCTTCCCTTGAAAATATATCCCAGCCCTCAAAAGTCAACCCCCAGCCCATTATTTCCTCTGTGTGAGCACTTCAGAAGGCTCTAACTTTACCTGTAGGGCCCAGGCATGAAAATGCAGAGTCTTTCATCCCTGGCAGAATCACCCTGGGACCCACGTCACAGCAGATTTGCAGGTTTATCCGTCCTGTGTTCCCTGTTTTCCCAAGAAGATGGAGTTGAGGCTCATGTTCCCTTCAAGAGCTTCCAGAGGGAGGCAGAAACCCCTCACAAAAGGGTGTGGGGTGAGCATGTTTAAGCTCTTTTGCCCTGACAAAGAAATGCCCTTCTTGCCTCAGGATTTTTCAGGTTTTTACCCCAAATCGTGTGATCCAATACCTGCCCTTTTTTGCCTTGCCTCAGGTAGCCACAAATGTCGTAAAGGGTTGTGAAATTAAGTCCAGCCTCTTTAAAATCCAGCCACAGCCTTTGCATCCATGATCTCAGGGAGAGAGAGGGGCAGGACATTCCATGGATAAATTACATGCAGCATTAAAAAAACAAAATAAAATAAAATTTTTAGCTCTAAAGCTGCTGCCCTTTAATTTCGGTGAATGACCCCTTGTTCCCATGTTGCAGGACAGAGTTTAAAGCAAAAAAAAAAAAAAAAAAAGGGAAAGAAAGGAAGGAGCAATCAATTTCACTTTCCATCTTTAATCATTGTGAATGTCTCAGACAAGAGTCCCTCCAACCAGTCATCATTTCTGGCTAAAGAGTCCCTGCAATCTCTCATCATCTGTAAATTCAATGACACTTCTATCTTCACTGACCTTCTGTGGACCTTTCAATATCTCCTACATTTTTCTTCACTGACAAACAACGATTTCTGACCCCCCATCTGACAACCCTTCCTGTCGTCCTCTAAAAGGGAGCCTGTTGCATTATCCAGCCAGTCCCTGCCTATTGCTTGCTTTCTGCTTATTTAAAAGTAGGTATTGCAGTCCCTGTTTTCAAAGCAAAGTCCTTTATTTTAGGCAGATTGTCAGTGCAAGAACAAGTTGATAAAATCTTTACACAAAGCTCAGAAGAAAGCTTTCAAAGTGAGTTATCCCCTCATTTCTACTCCTAACACACACACAGAGCTGGATATTGCTATTGACAAGCCTGGAGAGAACAAGAGAAGCAGTTTTCATTGCTGTGGCATCGTTTAGCTCTTTGGGGCCTTTTTTGCTCTCAAAATAAGCTGTAGTTTTGGAGCAGGGCTCAGGATGGGTCAAGGAAAACAATATTTGTTGCCAGCAGAAATTGTGAGTGCATTGGTCTGTGAGCTCTCATGCCTCTCTGCCCCTTTCTAAAAACCCTCAGTGATGCTGCTGCCCTGCTTTGCAGGAACGTTGGCAGCTGCTAACCAAGGGCTTTGGAAATGAAGAGCTTTGGAAATGAAGAACGAACAAAAGCTGTGTGAGTGGTGGAGAATACCTGGATATCACGGCCGACAAAAAGCATTCAAGGGTGAGCTCAGCACTCACAGAGATTGGAGGATCCATAAGGAAGACACACCTGAGGATACCCCAACCCTAAGAGCTTGAGGTGGAACCTACTGCCCCGAAAAGCACAAACTTCAAGGACACTGTGCTGGGTTGGTGCTCACACCTCGCAGTGCCTCTCCTCCATGAGATGACATCTTTCATGTATCATTTATCCTCTTTGACACAGAACAGGCACTGCAAGAGCTGAAGAGGGATTTTTTAATGGGGTTGTGTAGCGGTAGGACAAGGGGCAATGGCTTTAAATTGAAAGAGGGTACAAGCAGGTTAGATATTAGGAATAAATTCCTGTGAGGGTGGCAAGGCATTGGAACAGGCTGCCCAGAGAAGCTGTGGATGCCCATTCTCTGGAAGTGCTCAAGGCCAGGCTGGACAGGGCTTTGAGCAGCCTGGGATAGCGAAAGGTGCCCTTGCCCATGGCAGGGAGGTTGGAACGAGATGAGCTTTAAGATCCATTTTAACACGAACCACTACGACTCTGCGATCTTCTAAGCACTGCGATCTGACAAGAACTAGAACACTGCAATAAACACAGAGCCACTCACTCCTGCTTTTCAGAGCAGGATGGCACTTGAAGGCAAACCTCCTGGAGTTCTGCAGACCTGACAGTGCAGCTATTGTGTGATGCTGCTTACAACCTGCAGCGTGGTACGTGTCGCATTTGAATGCATCACATTGCACTGCTCACTGACTCTTAACTTCTCTCTGATGAGGGGGTCAAATAATGATTTGGAAATGATTACTGTCAAAAACGCTGCCATGAGCTATTCTGTATGTTAAGTAAGCTGGGGTGAAGCGGACACAAATCATCCCTATGATCAAAGCTTTTAAAGTTCAAATCTTTATTTAACCACGTTTCCCGTGAAGCTCTCGCTTTCACGTCGATAATAAACTGTTATGCTGAGGCCCTCAAGGAGCAGCAATCAGGCCTGAAATCACAGACAATGTTTTCTTTCCGTGTTGGTACATCCTGTGCAGCGAGAAGATTTCAGCTTGACACGTGTGCTGCTTGGCACTTCAACACTCACTGCTCCAGTGTCACTCCTCACCCTCTGCCTGGTTCCCTGTTCCAACAACCAACCTGGCATCCTGTTTAGACGCCTTAGACCTCTCACCTTTTTCCACACACTCTGACATTTCCCTTCCTTCTCACAATGCTGCTGCACATGTCAGCCTTGTCTGCTTGACTGTACGGATTTGGAAAGACTGGCACAGGTGCTGACATAAGCAAAACTTCAGAAAATTTGTCTGTGCTCTTTTAACTCCATTAGGAGGTTTTCAGGGATGTGCAGGATGGCAGATCCTCAGAGTTATTAGCCCTCTGACACCTACTGTGGTATTTAAGCAGCTAAAAACCAATAAGGACCAGAAACATTATCCTTTTGCTCTCTTATAAATTGTTCTGTGTGCCTACTCATGATGTGGGCTTCCAGACTGTCCTAGACTCTCACCTTTTATAAATCAATTCCCTGCCGGCTTGCAGAACCAAAGACCCGAGTCAATGAATCCACAGCTTGTTTTTCTTAACCTAAAATTTCAGTTAGAATGAGGAGTCTACGCTAGACCCCTGCCTGAGTATTTTGTAAAGCTCTGACATATTCAATCAAAATCCCTTCTAAATTCAGCACTTCCCTTGTATCCTCATTTCCCTTTCCCTTTGCGTGGAGCAGGGACATAATGCAGCATGAAGAGTTTGTGGCCAGCAGCTGGATAAGCCACCACTAGCCACAAATTAAGGGGTCCAGGGCCTGAAGCAGAGAGAATTAGTTTGGCTTTTGAACAGTCCAGCTTTGTTTTATCAACAGCTATTTGTGCAAAGCTCACAGCTGAAGCAGCACAGGCGTCAACAAAGCAGTTCCACTGCCGGTTTGATCCTGAGGCACGGACACAGGCAAAGCAGGAGGTACCAGCCTGAGAGCCTCCCTTCAGGCCTGGCCTTTCACACCATCCCATGGGGCTCACCTGGGTGCTCTGTGCATCCCAGGCGAGCTGCCACGCTGCCGGGAGGCCGAGAGACTCTGCCAGTCCTCCCTCGAGCTGCTCCTGCACAGCAGCAGAGAGCCCGGAAACTTCCAGAGCCGTGGGAGGTGAGGATGTGGTGACAACCTGCAGCTGCTCAGGGGAAAGCACAGTGGAGGCCTCCGAGGGGTGGGAGACATGGACAAGGCCGGACTGAGAAACACAGGCTGCCATGGGAATCCTTGCAGCTCTGAAGTGGCACCCACATGAGGGCAAACACACCCGTTAACCCTGCAAGCACTGGGAATGCCACAAGACAGCGGGATCACTGTGGTGCAAAATGTGACAGGGGCTTCTTTTTTGCTCATGGCACTGTCCTCGGATGTGAGATCCTTCTGGAGCAGCACTCTCTGGAGACAGAAAGCTGACACGGTGCAAACTCCTCGTGTCTCTCTCCACCCAGAGACCTTATCAGATGTGCCAGACCTGGCTGTTTCTGTGCCACATTTCTCCTTTTGTGGCTTGGTCCATGCAACTCAGTTCACAGATACCTCAACCCCTGTTTTATTCCAACCTGGTAGTACCTGCACAGCAGTGACAGTGCTCCTAATTTTGCTCCCATATATTTTATTAATCCGGAACACAGATTGCCACAAACTATCACCAGTCCTGTCCTCCCTTTCCATTTCCCTGCAGAATCAGGTTATGCTGCAGCAGAAAACCATTCCACCTCAGTTTGAAGAGCAACTTCATGTCATAAAGGGAATAACTGTGGTTGCAAGGCAGCTCCCAAGGCCCCGGCTCACCAGTTTATCTCTGATCAGCAAAACATTTAAGCACATGTTTACCTGGAGGCTGATGATTATATCCCTTAGAGTTGCCAGAGCCATGCTTTTCTGTCTCTGGTTTATGCAGCCCTAGAGACTCATGAACTACTTCTAACAGGGCCTGGAAAGTACCTGAGAAGAGCAAGCTTCTCACCATCAGCCTGTTTGCTCCAGAGAACGCCCAGATCCCTGCTCAGGGAATGAAGAGACCGAGGAGCACCAGTGCGGCCTGGCTCTGGAGCCAATGTGACAGGATGCCATCAGCTCCAGACCCAGCATGGAGCAGCGGCTGGGAGCACAGGGCCAAGTCTGAGCTGGGAGCCTGTGATGAGGGATGGGCCTTAACAAAATCCACTGGTTTTGGGGCTTGTGTCTGCTGGTTTGGAGCAAAATCAGGACATACATGTGTCTACTTGAAAAATATCTTAGGGATACTTCCTCAGACTGAAAGCTGTGGACAGCTTGGTGTTTCTCATCTTCTCCACCATCTGGACAGAAATGACATGAACTGCCCATTTTTTTCTGGGACGAGGCTGTATCAGATTTTTTAAGCCGATCATGAATGGGCACCTGATTTCAGCCCTGGGGGCATTATGGCCATTTCTGCACTTGCTTCATCCCCACATGCAGCCACAGCAAAATAAAGCAGGCAGCAAGCGGTGAACAACCTGGGCCCATCAAATCTCACAAAGTAAATGTTCCATGTCTGCCCTTTATCGATCCATCTGCAAATGTGCATATGAAAGTAGGTAATTCATGCTGAGATTTACTAAAAATACATCTAACTCACCTTGTGTTTTAACTGGCCATTCAAATTACTTTCAGAAATCTATTATGTGCATTATCATTTTTATTTTCAGCATAAAGGGGATTTTTTTTTCCCAGCCAGTCAAGTTATGGTCTACTTTTATACAATAAATTGCTATAAATTAAGTTAGCAGCAGCATAAACAGAGGTAATAGATCCCTGTCTCTGTAGTGGCAGCTGACAGCATTATGGAAATGTAGAATGTCTATTTCTGAGTTTATTCTAATGCTGATGAGTTTGCACTGATGTTCGTCTCTCTCATTTCTCATTTTATCACCTCTAATGCAGTGATTTCCCCCCTGCAAGCTTCTCCTTCCTGAGGTTTGATTTAGTCAAGTAAATCCTGAAGGCTATTTTAAAAATGAGCTGCAGAAAAATGCTTAGAGTTGGCATAGTGGGTACCACTTAGGCTTTTGTTTGAATAACAAAACTTTGTTTCAAAATAATAAAAGTTGCTGCAATCGAATGCATTCAGCCCAATAAAAATATAATCCATTTTCCCCTTGAAATATGCTCATAATAAAAGAGAGTATGTATTTTTGCTTTAAATCCATTTCAAAATTCCAACCCCTGCTGAAGGACAGCATGGAGCAAGTGAAGTAGAAGAGGGAATGAGAAAGCGAAAATCTGTAGCCTGAAATGTTGATTTGGGTGTGCAAACACATAAAATGGTCTCCTTTTCTTTTCTACTCACCTTTCCACAACTCTAGCCATGTAAAGAAGGCCTTAAAAATGCGTGGCTTAGCACGAATTTGGAGGATTCTTTCCACCACCAAACGGTAACAGGAGCTTGTGAGAATAAGAATTAAACCCTTAACATTGTGAGACTTTCCAGATGCACCAAGCCTCAGTATCAATTAAAAAAAAAACCCAGTTGTTTTATAAATTAGAGAGGAGGTGACTTGGGACAAGTCTCTATCCAGAATTATGTTCGATGACCCTCAGTTTTGAATTTTTCGATTTTGTGGGAGGTCATCTTTACCTTTTTTGCTAAAGGTCGTCTTGAAATCTGTGACAAGAGCCATGTCCTTCCCAGTACCTTTGAACACAGTTGCCTTGGTCCATTTCCAGACCTCAAACTCCATTGAAAAGAGCTCTTCTAGCAGGAATAAAAGCGTGGATTGGTTTTTTGGTTTGGGGGCGGGGGGGTTCTGTTAAAAAAAGCAAGCCAGAAGAATCACAATAATCTCTCCTTCTTCAGCTTGTCATCGAAGCAGACAGGGAAGGAGCTACTGAACCCACAAAGACCAGATCCTGACCACCAGAGGAAACTTTCTCTTGGTTTTGACACTGACATGTGAAAGGTTCCTGGAGACCCTTAAGGGTTCCTCCTCAGCCTCGGTGAGGTTTCTTGGGAAAGCAGGCAAAACAACACTAACACCCCCAGCCAGGCTGTGCACCCGTCCACCACACTGCTATGGAGCCTCAGAGTCTAATGGTTGTAGCTGGAATTATTCCTTTCCCCAGGAAATTCCTGAATTGGGAAACTTGAGGATTGTTCAAGACCAAAATTATTCTGATTTTTTTTTTTTTTTTTTAATTCTCCGACGTGTTTCTCTCCTCTCAGCGCTTTGCTTTTAGCATTTTATTGAGCAGAGCCAACTACAACACTGGAACAACAACAAATAGTGCCATCAACAAATTCCAGTTTCATACCTGAGCCATGGAGTCAACCTCTGCTGGTTGCAGGGACAGTCTCTGCTCTCAGCCAAAGCTAAGTGAGTTACCTTGGAAGCATACAACACATCAGAACAACACAGCCATTAGCATGGGCCTACACCAGCGTCTGCAAGCTACAAACTGGGGCAATTCCAGAGAAAAACAAGGAATTTGAAGAAAAAACAAGGAATCATCCATTAAAACCCAGCCTTTGTGAAGGCACCAAGTGGAGAACACAAATCTCTTGCTGAGGAAGAGGCAGGTATTTTCTCGGTAGATATAGCTGCCCTTGCATACCCTGCAAGGCTGGGAGCTGGCGACAAGGAGAGCACAGAGCACACAGCTGTGGCAGGACTTGAGGGCAAGAGGAGACCAGAAACTACTCTGCTGCCATCTAGTGATTTTTATAACCACTTGAGTTTCAGGAAAGATGCTGTAAATCTTGGCAGGTAGCACTGGCTTCGCAGTGCAGAATAAAACAGACATAAACTGTGAGCTCACCTGCGGGAAAGAGAGGAGCACGGTGAAAAATTCAGTGCTGGATGTCTTCAGCACATAATGAACATAATGTTGTGTAGATCCACGTTCAGCCCAAAAGATATTGCTGAGACATTATTGCTAGCAACGACCAGAGCAGGAACATTTAAGAAATGATGCATTTGACAATTATGTGATCATTTGTCTCCCATGAGCATTTCTTGACAGGTTCTCAGAATTCAAATCCGACTTCTGTTCTGGAATATGGCAGGGCTCTGCTTTCCAGAATGGAAGAGTTTAAGTAAAAAATGTATTTGCAGCTACAGTAATTACACTAGAATTAACACAGAAATGTCCAGCCTTATTTAAAACCCTGCTCCTGTACTGCAGGAAACAGGAAAGCTGGGATTTTCACTGCCTCCTTTTGTCACGGCACAAAGCTTCCTTTTACCAGCCTTTTCCCTCTCCACTAAGCTCTCCTTTCTCATTGCTTCACAAAAGATCCTCAGCGATTAGTGGTCACATCTTCTTCTGCACTCTACCTTACCTGGTGTACATTTCCTATTCCTTCCCCATCTTTTCACTGATGTTTCAATCTCTCTTTATACAGGACTTTTTCCATGCACAGTCTCATCCCAGACGTCTCACTCAAGCACACTCTTGTCCTCCTTTGGAGCAGATCTAAATTGGACTGAAAACTCCTGCTGAAGACACAGCACCAATTTGCATGATAGCACTGCAATATCCCACACTCCATACTTGGTGCATTTTGCTTCTCTTTAGCTGCTAATTTTGTCCGGGCACAGAACTATCCATTTGTTGGATGTGCTGAAAATACGCAAACTGCACTTAATAGAAATGGAAAAGTGTCTGTTACTTTTCTCCTCGTTAGATCTTAGACACTGTCCTCATCCTCCCACCCATCAGAGCTTGTAATTTACCAGTGCTATTTCCAGGACATATGTGCCTAAAGAGTCCTAAATTTCAGCTCAGTAATAGGATTGCTAAATCCAAATATAGAATGATCTAAATAAATATACAGAGGTTTTAGCCCAGCCTCACACATTTTACTAGAACACTGCTGTGGGGGTGTTTTGAGCTGTGCTAATTTGCAAATTCCTTGGTAATAATCATCTTTTCTTCAGGTTCCTTCAGCTGGAAACTAATGCATTTCAAGGAGGAAAATGTGAAGAAAACAGCAACAACTGAATTAGACTCAGTGGGGGAGGTTTTCAGATTTGCTTTTTATTTGGTCATTTATTTCTCCAGAAAAAGCAAGCTGCTCAACTAAATAAAAAAGAAAACTCCTTGCTTATGAAATCTAGCAGACAATACAAGGCTCTCGAGAGATGAGGTAAAGCTTCCATTACCTGAGACATTTAACCCTGAATTGAATCTAGGACCGTAAAACATCCCATTCTTTCTGTGCTCCGAGTGCAGCACCAATACTCCACAGCCTTCCCAGGCTGGTACTGTTAAGCAAAGAAAAGAGTTATGACTGGGATAAACACTGATATAATCTCTCAACTTCTCTCTACTTAAGTACACTCTTATAGCCTGCATAAAACAAACAACAGGTTTTGGATTGATTTTTTTCCCCCCACATTCCCCCATTCTGAAACTAGATAGTTCACTTGTACCATGTTGCGATGCCACAGGTCATTCTCTTTAGGTTCTTCTGTAACCCAGAAAGGTGAGCTTGATTTAGGTTTATTCCAGATTGTGGCACAGTGAGAGGTGAGGCTTCTTTAAGCACGTTTGCTAACAGACAATAGCGCAATCACAAAAAACAGTCACTGTATCCCTGACCAGCTATACTTACTCCCATACCAAGGACTAACTGCTTTTACATATTTGGGGAAAGAGGGACTGATGTCTGAATGCAGTACAGTTTTTCTTTCCTTTGAGTGACATATTCTGCTTGCAAAATGAGAATGAGTGCAGGTACGACAGCTCCCTGTAAATACTTCTGAGCAAAAACAGCAACAAGAGGCAATAATCATATTAGGTGAAATAAGATGTTGGCACAGGAACAAATGGATGCAAGCTAACCATGTGTGCATTTAAGCTGGTAATTAGGAGATGGTTCCTAACCATCAGACAAAAGAGGCTCTGGAACAGTCTCCCGTGAGCATTGTGGGGGAATGAGACTCGATTACCTTTAAGATAAAGATTGATCAGTTTACAGTAGGGGTTGAATGACAGTGGGCCTACAATAGCCGGCAATAGCACTTGATGACCCAGATCAGGTTGTCTTATCCACTGACCCTGAAAGCACTGAAAATTACCCGTCATGTAAAACACAGAAAATGTCCTGCAACACCACCAATTTCTCCTTGGCAGCAGCTTGGTAGCTAGTAACATACAAATCTTGTAATGTGCGCAGAGGAGAGTAACACCCTCTGTGCAAAACAAGCAACAAGACTCACATGTGCTGCAAGAGTAGCACCGTCTGTGTGCCGCTGTGCTTGGAGAGGTGCAGATCAGGGGTTTTAAACCAGGTCCCATTCCAGTTAATGCAAAAGCATCTTGGAATCTAGGGAAAAAATATGAGAAACTGGGACAGGAGTGAAAAGAGATTTATGAGTTGCAAAACTATGACAGGTAAAATTGATAATTGTATGCACAGCTCTGAGTGCTGAATTTAATTCAGTGCATAACTCGGTTGTAAGTTTGCGCTTATGTTATTATTCATTTCTCTTACACTCACTGCACTTGAGACACCACAGAACTAAGTACTAAAACCCAATGAATCAAAAGAGAGCTACTAAATCTAGAAGCTTGGACTGTTGGTCAGTCAGGAGAAAATAAGCAGACAAGAATGCATGGTGGAAATAAAGCAGGGGAAGCAAGACCAGACTGGGTGGCCTCACGGGCAGTAAGCCCTTAACACGTAACTAATCTTGCATTAAGCACAGGGCACTACACACACACATCCTAAAATGTTCTGCAGTGGCAAGAGCATTTTATACAATCTGTATCTGGCCAAGAGGACACCTGAGGGAACACACCATGTACGATTTTGCAGTTTCTCTCCCAGGGATGTAGGCAGAAGAATGCAAGATGCTCTGAACAAAAGGAATAAGCGATATTGTCACAACAGCCTGAGACTGACTGAAGCTGCACTTCAGGTCTTAAAAGCTACGGGGACTGTTTGATTTTCTGATTCCCTCACTATGACCTCTTATATTCCAGGGTACAAAGAAACAATTCTGTCAAGAGTTAAGGATTTGAAGGGGTTGTGACTCTCTTAAATTTGCTATCAGCATTCTGACATTTCCCCCACCTAACCTGTTTAATCTAGGTGTATACTCTAAAGAGATTCCTGGATTTTCTAGAAAAGTGAAAGGCTAAGCTGTCTGAAAGCACCCAGTAAATGCTAGTGTTTTGTGCTGGCTGGTTCCCGTTATGAGCTCTGAAGAACGGGAATGATTGAAATGAATTTTTCAGAGCATTTCTTTGCTGACGAAAAGTGCAGTAGAAGGGACTGCATGTTATTGTTGTTACTGTTACAATTCCTATTATTATTACTATTATGTTTGTTCTGTGGGAGGAAAGAAACTCGGATAGATCTCAACAGGGGAAGTGTGAATGATTGGTGCTTCAGTGGCTTTATGTGCAAGTATCCTGCTATATGCTCGTTTTTGCAAATTCATCTGCAAATTCATTCTCTTTCATCTGCACACAGTCCCTGACACAATCTAATACCTATGAACCACCCAGCACTAAAAACACTAAACTGCAGGGGAGCTCAAATGCTTTCTCTTTCTAGGGTGCAGAATATTAAGCATACCATCCCTACACATTTACGAGCTATCATTACCAAATGCTTGCTGTCATCAAATACCAGGCTAATTTAAGCTCTCAATTTTCAAAGCAATCTGAATCCCCTGTTCCTTTGGGCTGCATGTAGCCTCTCCCGCGCTCACGGTTTCTTCTGACTTGTTCCCATTCTGCCTCCACCTGACCCTTAGGCCAGGAGCTCCCAGGAGTTAACTGATGTTTTTTGTTATGTCTGTAAATGTTTTTGTACAGTCTGTAACACGAGCAAGAAAGCTGAAGACTATAAACACGTGGGAACTGTGTTTTTGTTGTGCTGTGCATTGTCGAGTGGGGTATGGATCCATCATGTTCCCCTAGGAACATCACCAATAAACAGATGGAAAGGAGTAGGTCATGTCAAGTTCAATTTGGGCAAGATTCTGGTCATAAATCTACAGAGGCACTTGTCCATGTGTGATTCCTCTCTGGGTTATGGTCTGGAGGGCAAGGAGTGATTTTAGTTTTGCCAACAGCAGGCACACATGTACATGCATGAGAACATCTGCACGGGATTTGTGCTCAGCCTAAGGGCTGGAGAGTTTTTACCCTGATGTGTTACAGCTACTGCACTTGCAGACATTGATCTGTGTGTACAGGCTGTACCCCTCACTTTGGATCAAACTCCACTTTCACACAGCCTAACAGGCATGGGCCTCTATTCTCTTCAAATTCCTCCAGGCCCTGCCGGACTGCAAATAATTACTGTCATCATTCTGTACTTGTTAGGACACAAAAGCATCAGCAGGACCAGAAGGCAGATCTGTAGGGGCTGGGGAACAGCCTGTCTGTGATGGGTCAGGTTTAACCTCAGGCATGGCTGGGAACTGTAGTCTGCAGACTGTGAGCAGCCTCTGCCAAAGAGTCACAGAGGGTTCTGCCGGCATCTCAATAAAAAGACAGCTCTTGCATCAGTGGAGGTTTTGGGATCTAAGGTAACAGTGAAATGAGGTTTGTTGAACCTCCCGAGAGGTCATAGTTAAGAAGGGCTAAGCTATAGCGGGAAAAAGACTTCTTTTCTGGCCTGGCTGTTTCCTAAGCTTTTTTTAACGTCTGTCTTGAAGCCTTTGCAATAATGAACGAGCCCTTTCGGAAGATGCTGGGAGCAATTTGCCTTTCTCTTGCCTGCCATCTTTAGACAATCGATCAGAATAGGTGCAAGTGTTGTGTGATGCCTTCACGGGCAGTAGCCCCGAGTGTTATCTTCAAACCTGCTTCTTTCTGGCCCTGGATCCCCACCTGTGCAGCACATCCACTCAGCTCCTCGGGGAATCAGTCTTGAGGCAGATGTGCCCATTCATGTGCGTGTGTGACTAATCTCACGAAAGCACGGGCTCTGTAACTGTTTAATAATAGTATTTCTCCCTTTCCCATTGACTAATCGCGGCGGGAACAAGCAGCCAACAGCTAACCCGGGCTGCAAGCTCAGCCAGCTCGGTCTCTTACAGACAGCGAGGATGAGGGAGGGGAAGCTGTGCCGGCACCGCGCAGCACCCGCACACACGAAGAGGAGGCTGCGCCAAGGCAAGGGGAGGTGGACACCCCTCCACTGGTGGTGGTCGGAGTCAGAGCCGAGACCGGGCACAGGTGTCCCCGGGTGTCCCCGGGTGTCCCCGAGCGTCCCTGGGCTCTGAGGGGACACGCGGCTCCCGGAGAACAGCGCCTGGCCATCGATGCGCTCGGCGAGCGCGCACCCCGCCCTCTCCCCCGCCCCACGGGAGCCGCGTTGGAGGCGCTCGGCGCTCGGCTGGCCGGTGCTGTCGCGGGTCTCTTGTCTCCCAGTCCAAGATGGCGGCCGCGGGCGACGGCGCGGCGGGAAGCGGCGGGGCCGAGTGAGGCGGCCGCGGCCCGTCCTCACCCTGCGGCCGCGGCTCGGCGCCGGCGNCAGGGGCGGAGCCGCGGGCTGGCGTGAGGCTGGAGCCCGCTCGGGTGAGAAGACGCGCGGGAGGGAGCGGGACGGACGAACCCGCTTTGAACGGAGGCGGCGGCGGAGCCCGGGCTCCGGGGGATGTCGGGGCGCATGCGCAGGACGGGTCGGCCGCGGGCCCGTGTCCACAGAGGGGCCGGTGCCGGTGCCGGGGTTCGCGCCCTCGGAATTCCCGGCAGTCCCGTCTGCCCTCGCGGCTCCGCCTGGGAGCGCCGGCGGGAAATGGGGCTCGGGAGCCGCCCCCCGCGGCCTGGCGGCGGCAGGACCAAGGAGCGAGGCTCCGTGCGGAGCCCCGGGGCTGCAAGAGAACAAGGCTGGGCCTTGCATCGCAGGCATGTGCTTTAAGGAACGGGAGGCGTGAAGCCCGTGCCCACTGAGCCTGTGCTATCGTTGCTGAAAGCCAGCGATTTGAAGCAGAGGAGCCTAATTGGGGTTTACAGGATGAGAGTAGTTCAGGGTATGTTTTGTATTTGGAGTATTGGAGGTCTCGGCTGTGAGTCCCTTTAGGCAATATCTACCAACCTTTGTGCCTGCCAGGCAGGTAAGATTTAAAAAGAGACCGAAAGGTATGCGTGTAGGTACAAAGAAATCTTCGACTCTCCAAGTCATCCATTCATGAATGACTGTCTTCAGCTTTCTTTTGCTGAGCAGTGCCTGTGTTAGGCCCTTACCGTCTTGAGCACATTGCTTTGGTATTGTGTGTGTTCCCACTGTGTGACAAATGAACATTACAAAATGTTGACAATTTCTGGTTCAAGATCACAAGCCCACAAGTGGGAAGATGCTTTTTTTTTAGTTGCCAGGTGCAGTGCTCATGTGTGTAGGTAGAGTTGCTGTGTTTGCCACCAGCAGTGTATAATGGTCAGAATACTGACTTGACATTCTGCAGTGAATGTTTTCCCAAAACCTGAAAAATAAGATGTATTCCTATGAATTTAAACAGAAATATCTCCTGTGTACCCGCAAGCTTGATTTAGTTGTGACTTTGTTGTATCACTTAAGTAACCTCTATAGGATGAATATGTTGTACATTGTCAGCATCAGCCAGTTGTTTATAAAATCGAGGTGCGTGGGGGATATACGAGCACAAATTCCCTGCTCCCAAGGTATTCCAGCATAGCTTCAGTGTGGCAAGATTACCAGGACAAGGATGAGCAAGATGCGTGGTCTTTGTGGCGGGATGTTTACACATGTGCACATACACACAAAGGCAGCTGGGGGTGATTGGTTTAACCCCATGGGAGCTGAAGGTCAGTCTTTTCTTTCTAAGCTGGTCGCTGGCTGAGGAACAAAAGCTGTATGCTCTGAGAGAACCAGAGTATGCCCATAGCTGGAACAGTGACTCCGTTAGAGGAGACCTGAAACCTGGGGAGCAGAGGCTGGGGTGCTGCAGGCCTAGCTAAAAGGAGTGCTCTCTTCCGTCGCCTCTCCCAGGCTGGCATTCAGAATGGCTGCAGTGGTAGAGTTGGGAAACACATCAGAAGGATGCCCACCTTTGACACAAAATGTGTTATCCTCTAGTTTAAAAAATTGGTAGTAATTCTTTTGTAATTTAATTATTTGTGCCTGGTCTTTTCCTTTACTTTGTCTGCGATTCAAGGGTTTGAAATCTCTTTAAACATCCCACTCTTTGCTACAGTGGCTCCTGACAAAAAATGGCTTTGACACAGTTTGGGTGCAGTTTTGTGTGTCATGAAAATCAGACTCAATTGTCTTCTCACCCTCTTTTCTATTTTTGTAAATAAATTACTTCAGTGATTTAGATATTTGATAAGAAAGAGGTGGTCTTTTCTATCTTTAAAATAATAAAACATCCATTTTGATAAAAAAAACCAAATCTGTCAAGCCTGAAGAGTGACCATAGCCCACCAGAAAGCAGACACCTTTCCTTTCTCCCTGTCTTTCAGAGAATCCTTATTTGGTTCAGAGAATATTTCCCAATTTACACAGTGATTCTTCTTCTGGGGAGGGTTATTTAATTCTCTGTTTCTCAGACCTTTTCCTATAGATGGGAACGGGGGAAGGAGCCCAGACGTGGCAGCTCATTCACAGGCTCCTGCAGGACCACCATGGCTTATGATGGCGCCAAGAAGAAAGAAGGTATGACTGCTTCATAATCTCAGAGGGATTTGCAAAACCCCAAAAGACAAAAAGGGTGCCCTTTGCAGCCCTTGCCAGGCCGTGCAGTCAGAGTGGGAAGAGAAGCTAGTGTGCTGTGGAGCCCCTAAATTTAACCTGGCCAATTTACTGGAGGATCCCAAGCTCTTGACTTCCAGATGTAAAGTACTGGGATTAGAACTTGAGAGAAATGGGTGGTATTTCCTAATGTAGACACCTTGATTGGGAACTCTGCCACTGCAGCCTTTCTCCTCCCTGCCAGGTCAATGGGACAGGGGACCAGGGATAATGATACCTTTAGTCATGGTAACATTTCTAGGTCCTCTTGTCTTTAGGAAAGAATATCCAAGCATTAGAAAATAGATCTGGAAGGGTTGTGTTAGAGCCCCATCCCTCTAGTCAGATAGCACAAACTGTTACCTTTCAGGCCTCTGTGCTCGTGGGGTTTTGCTTGTGGCATCACTCTGTGCCAATGTCCTTTGTTAGCTTATTTTGTGCATGGTCCACTTGTCTCTCATTCCTTAATGGGGAATTTCATTTCTTCCTTTTCCCCCGTTTCACGTAAATCACAGAGTTCCTAGAGAGTCACCGAAGTGTTGATGATGGGCTGGCACCTGGCAGGATACAGCGAGAGAAAAAGCGCTCGTACAAGGATCTCCTGCAAGAGGAAGATGAGATAACAACTCAGGTAAGAACCCTCAGAGAAAAAGTTTAAGGTGTAAGGAGATGTGTGAATGTAGTGATGGAATGGGTTTCTTGATTTTTTGGGGTTTTTTTAAGAAGTGCATGTAGCAGACAGCAAAAGCAGCTAATCATGTCCTGTATTGTTCAGTAACTTTCCTGGGGAAAGGGAGGGGATCAATCCCTGATTCTGAATTTTCTGACCTCAGAAAATAAGGTGGTAGGGCTGATGTCCTAGTGTTGATGTAGAACCTTGCAAGTCATAAGATGCCATGAATAACCTTTTCCACACGTTAAAAAAAAAAAAAAATAGCATTTACAGTTGTGTAAATAGCCAGCACAGGATGGATAGAATGTTGACTGATGCACTGTTGTCTTCCTGATTTTGCAGACAGCCTGAAAATGATAGCTCTTGAGAGGAATGATCTCACCCTCTTCATCTCTCTGGGGCCTTAACTCTTGAAATCACGTAGCTGCAACTTAAGTTTCTTCAAAACTGTCCTCTTTGAGCTAAAATTTCTGCTGTTAGCTGAAAGGTGACAAGCTAGGGTCTTTTTTTTCCATCTGGAAAGCAAGTTCTAGTTTAAAATTAAAATCTTCTACCATTCAGATAGAATTCAGTAGAGGAGCTTCAGTTTCAGGTTCATAAATTGATCAAGACACAGATAATAATTAGACGACATGGCATATTAAGGATATAATTTTGGCCCATCATTCTAGTTGTCACCTCTTTGTACCTCCTGTCACTTCTTTTTCAGCATAGTAAATATGAAGTGCTCGCCTTTGTTTTCAAGGCTTGGCCATCTCTGCCTGCTTAGTTATTTCTCAGCTTTATTAAGAAGCAGATATCTGTCTTTTATCAACTCATCAGCTGATCTCCAAGTGCTGGCTTTCATTGCCCACATCTCAACACTTTCCAAATGTGCTTTTTCAAGTTTTCTTTTATATTGCTCCTCTCACTTGGGGGCCCTCCTTGTAGAGATCTGTCTTTAGTTCCCTTGGAGCCCTGTTGTGCTTCAGTGTCTACAGAAAGCTCAATGCCCATGAGGTGACTGTTATGCTGAAACCATTCCTGATTAAAACCACTTTTTTATATTCTCCTACCTATCTGTAACATATGTTTTGTCTTCCTTTAAACCTACACTGTGTGCTACGGATCCTTGATGTTACAGTAGTACAAATAAGTCTTGATACTTCCTACAAATTTTTAGCTGTGTTAATCGTCCATGTGACTCTCATATTATTTCCCTCCTTTTTGTCAACAACTTTCTTCTTCTTATTCCAGGACAGTGAGTTTTTTCCAGGGACAGAACCTCACAAAAAGAAGAGAAAGCACTCCTCCGATGAGTTCTGCTACAGAGGTAAGGTAGCAATCAAGCAGGTGAAGGGGCTAACAAATCATGACTTTCAGGAAAGGAAGCTCTTAAACCAGTGTCATCAAGCTTTGTGGTTAGCATTTTATAGGAGGAGAGTACGTCAACCTGCCTTAGAACAAGTGATCAGAAACACAACACTGAGCAGCACCAGACAGCAGAAGTTTAGGGAATTATATTTTCAGAGTCTCTCTTAACAGATTGCCATCGCTGGGGGCAGAGGTCTTCTATCCTCCAGCCCATGAATTCCCACTTGACATTTGCTTTTCTTTTTTTCCTGTTGCATTACAAACTAATTCTACTTACAGGTAGTATAACTTTCTGTGAACTTATAAAAACAGAATGTCTGAAGTTGAAAAATAAATGCTTTTCTGTTCATTTATTCTCACAATTAATAAGTTGGCTAGAAAATGACAATGTGGCTCATAAAAGCCTAACACGTTTAGGATTTTTTTTGGCCCAATAACAGGAGAAAGCCAAACTGAAATTTCATCTTTCTTCAAAATCTGTCTACAGAATGAAAAAGCTCGTATTTTCAACTCATTGGTCTCACTTTGGCTAAAAATGGAACGAAAACCTCGTACTTGAGATGTAATGTCAGGAAGATGTCTTTTCATCAAAACACGTTCTTTCCCAATAGAATGGAGTTTGACAAAACTTCAAGAAATTTCCTACAGTCTGCCTTCCTTACATTATTTGACCAACTCAGGTGTCACAGCCTCTGAATTGTATCAGTAAGGCTGTGCTGAGCTGACTGTGGTTCTGTTTAAGCCAGGATGTAAATCTGTCACCTGTAATCGTAAGGCTCACAGGATTCTCACTTCCCTTCTTTGCTGTCTTTAAGGAGCCGTCTCAATATACATTTCTCTTGATCTTTTTCAGGTGTCTCACCTTTGGATCTACCATCAAAGAAGAAGAAAAAAGCAGCTTCTAGCCCATCCTCAGCTGATACAACCACGGATTTACTCAAGGCTATCACCTCACCTTTGGCCACAAGCTCAAAGTCTTCAAAGAGGACCTCTGAAAAATCATCTCATTCTTCCTCTGGCCATTCTGAAAGCAGAAGGGAGCATCCCAAGAAGAAGCTGAGTGGGAGCAGTGGGGAGCACTCAGTGGATGATGGCAGCTCCCACAAATCTAGAAAAATGAAACCTCTTTATGTGAACACAGAGACGCTGACTCTTCGTGAACCTGATGGCTTGAAGATGAAGCTCATCCTTTCACCAAAAGAGAAAAGCAGTGCAGCAGATGATGATTCTTTATCCTACTCTTCAGCACCAGCAGCTGCAAAGAAATCTTCAAAGAAATCAGCTCGAGATGAGCAAGGCTCCTTCCTGCTGGGTCACGATCTGCAGAGCTTCCTGAAGTCATCCCGGAAAAAGCACAAACCACCTCCAGACTCCCATCCATCTTCTGAGAGTTTTGGTGCTGACACCTCCCTTCATTCAGAGGGCCATGGGAGCGAGTACGAGGTTTCAGGTATGGAGGCACCACCAGAATCTGGTTCTTCTTCTGGTGGAGAGTTGGAGGCTGGAGAGCTGGTGATAGATGACTCCTACCGGGAAATCAAGAAAAAGAAGAAGTCCAAAAAAAGTAAGAAAAAAAAGGACAAGGAGAAACACAGAGAGAAGAAGCACTCCAAGTCTAAAAAGAGTTCTGGGCATTCTCCTGTGGCGGTAGCAGAAGTAAGAGTGTCACCACCACCTCCCAGTACCCCCTATGTTGTTCCTCCACCTCCTCCTGCTGTTTTTCACTCAGATGGTCAAGGTGAGAAGAGGAGGAAAAAGGAAGACAAGGAGAAGGACAAGCCTGAGAAATGGGAAAAGGAAAAGGAAAGAGACAAGGAAAGAGAAAAGGAAAAGGAAAGAGAAAAAGAAAAGGAGAGAGAAAAAGAAAAGGAGAGAGAGAAGGAGAAGGAAAGAGAAAAAGAAAAGGAAAGAGAGAAGGAAAAGGAAAGAGAGAAGGAAAAAGAAAGAGAGAAAGAAAAGGAAAAAGAAAGAGAAAAAGAAAAGGAAAGAGAAAAGGACAGAGAAAGAGACAAAGTAAGGAATAATTAGAGGGAAAATAGAAATTGGGTGGTGGGTAATGGTGAATTAGGCACTCCATTACAAAGGGATATTAAATTGAAATGGAGGATAACTGATACCAGTTATCAGTGGTTTAACTGAAGCATGTTTAGAAAAATGTGTCTGCCACTGTGATTTCTGTTTGTAGCAAAAGGAATTTATGTTTTTCTGGCTTTGTGGTACAGACAGTCTTTAGCTGGTAGAGGTTCTCTGGGAAAGTCATACTTAATTTTGCTTGGTACGGGTCATGTACCAAGCACATCTGCCTCTTTTTCTGATGTGACTGGTCTGCTACTCCCAGGCAGACTTCTGGACTAGTGATCAAAGTTCCTGTAAAAAGGAATCAAGCTCTTCCCTGAAAATTGAAGATATTTACCCATTTACTCCTGTATTCAAATGAAATTCTAATTCTCATAGACTTCCACGTGCCCAGTTCTGTCCTGCTCTTACATATTCAGTTTTCCATGGTTACTGCATTAAGGTACGAGTAGCAGAAATGGCAGCTAGCACATGAACAAGTTTACAAGTGGTAGAACTGTAGCTGGGTAAGTAAACGGGGGAAAGCAGTTTGTGCATGTTCAGACAGAGAAATAATGCTTTGTATGAGGAAATGGGCAGACAGAGCCCAACTGTTCAGCCATTATTATCCTATTCTATCTGGGAATTTTTCCCTGATCATAGCTCAGCAACTGCAATACTTTTGCAGTCAATGTACTACACAGTCTCTTTTCCTGCCAGTTGGAAGTACTTTGTAAGGATGCAGGGAATGGAACAAAACATTATCGTGAGGACTGAATTGTTTTGACAGATCTATAATAGGTACTGCGAGTAGATATTGGGTTTTATTATTTTAAGTTTCAAAACTGGGATACATTGACAGAGTTGTATGTTGATCCTGAATTTCGAATAGCAGCTTGTTGAGTTCTGCAAGATAAGCCTTGTACTAAGACCAGTCCTGGCTGATTCCTGTGCTTTCATAAACACTAAATTCAGCCAGAAGATGTAAATGACTGCTTTTTAAGGTTCCCTATCTAAGTACCATATCTTTCTTTAAATCTACAATAAATGCCAAATTCTTATTAAGTTGGAGAAGGTCTCATCATAATTAAAAATCCTCATTTCCTTTCTTCTTCTGACTAGCCAAAGAAGAAAAACATGTCTGCTTATCAAGTGTTCTGTAAGGAATACCGTACAAATATTGTGTCTGAGCACCCTGGAATTGGTAAGAGAATAATCCAGCCTTCTCTTCTCTTGATTATACTCCAGTCAGATTAATTAGCAGAACATACTGTCTCTCTTTCAGACCAACCTCTTAATTTTGACATAATGCAAAGAATCTGCCAATGTTACTTAGAATAAGAGCGGCAAAGGGGACAGGAGCGGATTTCAGGATTGTATTTTATTTTAACCAAGCTGTGAGTCTGGATAAAGAAATTGCTAGCTCTTTCTTTACCTAAAGAGGTACTTTTATTGTGTCATTTTCCTGTGACTTCATATTCCTGGTATCAGCTTTGCTTTTTTTTTTTT
>VZRN01000216.1:623627-646464 GCA_013397935.1 Dasyornis broadbenti
ATCGGTGAGAGCCGCGCCCGCGCCCCCCGACCCTGCCCGCGCCCCCGCTCACCCGCCCGGCCCCGCGCCCCCGAGGGCGCCCGCCGTACCCTTCCTCGGGGAAGCGCCAGCCCCCGCCCCCGCGGCGGGACCAACTGCGCGCTGACCAATCAGAGGCGAGTTCCGCTCTGACTGACGGGTGCCGCCGGCCAATAGCGACAGCGCAGCCCGAGGCGGCTCCGCCGGGGGCTCCGCCAGCCAATCCGGGCGCGAGGGGGTCTCGGGGTGGCGAGGTGAAGTTTCCTCGCTTAAAGGGGCCGCAGGCCGGTGGTCCGCGCCACGCCCCCCGGCCCCGCCGAGCCTCGTGATTGGCTCGGGGCCATTCCCGCCCGGCATCTTCGGGGTCTCTGCGGGAGCTGCTGATTGGCTGGGACCCAGCCAGGGCAGCCTATCGCGGCCGGGCGGGAACGGGGCTCGTGACCCGCGGAGGGCGCGAGGGGCGAGTGCGGGACAGCGGGGCTGTGGGGACAGCGGGGCTGTGGGGACAGCGGCTTCAGGCTGGGCTGGCCCTGAGGCACGCAGCTCACTCAATAAAGACTGGTGTACCCTACCCAAGGACTCATGTGCCGGGCAGCTGGGGGTGGCTGCCTGCCCTGAGCCTCCTCGCACTGAGCTGTGGGACAAGCAGCACCTGGCAAGGCCATGCCCTGTGTCCTGCAGCACGAGCTAGCTCACAGCACTGAGCGCCAGCTCAGGCAATGAACACAGTACCCACCCTGCGGCCTGACAGGCCCACGGGCACATGCTGTCCTGCTCGGGGAACATGGGAGAAGGATGTGGTCTGAGAAAGTGGAGCAGAGATGCTGCAGTGAGAGAGAAAAAGACCATCAACAGCTGCCCTGGTGTCAGAACAAGGATGCAGTTCTTAAAATGCTTACAGTGAAGACTGTTCCCATTTTATTTGCCTAAGGGCCTTCAAGTTGTGCTTGAAAGGTTATGCCCATTTAAACTCTCCACTTGTAAGTTTATGCACTTGGTCACTCTTGCTATTCGTCACTTGTCACACCTTTAGCTGTGAACATCTGGTCCCACGTTCAGTCTTTTTGGTGTGCTTGTATGGGTGAATAAGTGCCTGTCTCTGGGGTGGGAAGGGAGCAAGCAGCTGCTTTAAGTAATGCTTTTATTATAATGATTTTAGAGGCTACCCTAACACTGTCCCAAAGTGTGTTGGGGGCACTGCGATGTGCCACTCTAGTGTTGGGACAGAAAGGTAAGATGCATTACAGCCAGGTGGGGGAAGGATCATCAGGGAAGGCTTTCTGTTATCAAAATCCTCCAGGATAATCTTCAACGTACCCCCAGAAGAACATCACATGTTTCATCACATGTTCCTTTCCCAAATGAATGCTCTTTGTTCCCTCAGTGAGTGTATCAGATAGGTCCTTGTGTTTGGGTAGAGGTAATCTGAAGGTTGCCTCACAGATCTCCTGGTCAGGATAGTAACCAGATTGTAAGTGGGTTCCTTCTAGGCTTTGCTTCAATTAAATAAGGGATTCCCAAGCAACAAACCAGCAATAAAGAAGAGGGGGAAAGTATTTCAAAAGTGTTGTCAAAGAGGAATTGAGAAGTTATAATAGCAAAGGTGTGATAGTTGGAAGATCTTAGTGACTGGGGTTGATTGGGGTTATGGGAGTCCAAAGCGGCGGAGGAATTACAGCGTGTGAGAAAGGAACTCAGTGTGGAGGACTTGAAAGGGCTGGAGACTGCAAATATGACTATTTTCTCATTTTGAACATTGCCTATAAACATCCTGGGGACATGGATACATGCTATCTTACCTGCTTAATTTGGGATGCGGTCGCGACTTCCCCAAACTCGTTTGGTAGGTCCCTGGCAGCTGCGTGTCCAACCCGTGAGCCTGATCACCCAGCCTGCACAGTGCTGCTGCTCTGGGCTGTCTGCAGAAAGATAATGCTGCGTCCTTGTAAATTATTTGGGCAAAGTCATGTATGCTTAATACAGCTTATGAAGACTAAAATAGCTTTAGATGAAGGCTAAGGAATAATAATAATAAAAAAAATCCTCTGTGGCACACCGCAGCAACGTTCTCAAATTCCTTCATTAATGTTAATCTAGTAAGACCCATTTATGTTGCTGACTAGGAAAGCAGTGCTCAGATAATCTCAGTGATCTGTCACAGAATGAGTCAGTTGCAGAGGAGTAGGTTTTCTAGTTTCTTACTCACAGTTCTGAGATTTAGTAACAAAAGTTGCCTCTGTCCTGTTTTTGGACTGTGACGTCTCTTCCCAAAAAGAGGAATACAGACTTATTTGTTTGGGGGTTTTTTTGGTATTTGTTTTTGTTGTGTGGTGGGTGTTTATAAACAGTGGAGGGAAAAATTCCAAAGAGTGATAAAGTATTGTAGTTCGGATTCACCCTCAAAAGGGAAATCCACTGCGCCTCCATCTAGGAGCTAAGAGAAGCTTTTTTCCATTTTCAAAATGGAAAATCTAATTTCAAGGAGGAGAATTCTATCTGAGTGAGAGAATGGAGAGGAAACCACCAATGCTCTCTCCTCACCCTGAAGTCTAAAATAACTTGTAATTATAGCAATACCGAAAGGGACAGAGGCAGGTTATTTCAGTGAGTGAGGGCAGGCAAGGGAGAGAAGTAACGGTGTAGCACAGAGATGACACAGATTTTTTATGGTCGTGGTGTATTTTAAGCATGAGGACCAGGAAGAGTTGAGACTGTAAAGAGGGAGCAAGTAAGAAAGGCTCCTGGGTGAGGAAGAGGGGCAGATGCAAGACAATATGCCAGAAAAATCCCCACAACCTTTTGGATCCCACCTTGCAGGTGTTCCTGTGGGCTCTGTGGGTCCCGGCAAGGTTGTGCTTCTCAAAAAGGCATTGCCTTGTCTTCTGCGCCTGCTCTGTCTGGAGGAAAAGGGGCAAAGGCAGCAGCTGAAGAGTCACTTGATCTCTGAGAAGTTGAGCTGATTCACAGGAAAGGAGCAGGATTTCAGGGACACTGATACCCACAGCACTATGTCAGCACAGTCTGTGTCCATCACCATTCTTGAATTAGGTTTGGAGCCATATCTCTGGTTTGTCTAAAAAGAATATTGACCTCACAGGCTGGGCGGGAAGGATACAGCTAAATGGTGAAGTCCTGATGGAGCTGTTGCTGAAGCTCCCTCAAGGGAAAGTAAAAGCATGAGGTTCATACAGGATGCTGATTTGGGCCTGGGAGTTTGTGGACTGAAGGAGGCTCAGAGAAAGATCTCTTGCATTGCTTTCAAAGGACTCTTGAATGAACCTGAGTTCATGTTGAACCTGAGTTGTCTCACTCAATGAAATGCTGGTGCCCTCAAACTCCTGTTGAAATGGGTGAGAAGGTGCTTGATGCTTTGCTGAGGAACTTAGAGCCAGCAAGAAGCACCGCAGGGAGCACTGTTCGAGGGCTTCTCTTGGAGCTGAGGCAGAGCATATCACGGGCGAAGAGTTTCTGAACAGCGTCTGGCTGGTTATGGGTGCTTCAGGTCTGGGATGGGGAGCAAAGGGGACAGGAGCATGCACAGTATCTTCTGTCCTTGCCTCCTGTACTTGCCCACACTACTGACAGCAGGGACAGCTGAGTGGGATCCCCAGCCCCACAGTGGGCTCTCCCCTGCTGCCAGGGCAGGACAATAAACCTGGGAAGAAGCAAAGCTGTGAAATGCACTCATAGCACAGAGCAACGTGCAGCTCCTTTGCACCAGTTACGCCAAGCTCGGAGTTCTTCGTTATCTGATGGTTCCAAATAACTTCTATCACCCAGCTGCAGTCAGCAGGAGCACATCAAATGCCATGCAGGAAAAGAACCAATGCTCTGGCTCAACCCATACCACAGCCATGAGAGGTTCTGGGTCGATCTGTGCAATCTGTGAGGCAGCAGACTGGAATCAGACAAACCCCCATGCTGTCACAGCTGGGGAGCTGGACTGGCTGCCAAATCAATGTGGCTTTGGAGCAGCCCCACGAAGGGCCTCCTGTACATTCAGCAGCCAGTTGGTTTGGGGCTTGCAGGGGAACGGCATCCGCAGGCTCGCAATAACCTCTGCCAGGGGAATTCTCTGCTGCAGGTCAGGCTCAGCTGGTGACACACAGAAGGAGATGCTGCCTGATGAGTGCCACCAGGCAGAGTGCTGGGCATGTGGCAGTGCCCTGCCTCCTGTGCTCACTCTTTTTAGGGACTTGTCGCTGTCCCCAGCCATCCCGGGCTCAGATTTCGTGCGGAGCAGACAGCTCATGTGCTAATTACAGCTCATGAAATGGGGCCAGCCACCCTGATCCTTCATGTGACTAATGAATTAGACTTTGTTTCCTTCCCTTCTGCAGGCTTTAGAGAAGGGTAAAGTTCAGTATTTTGGAGAAAACTCCATATCTTGCTAGGTTTGGACAGTCCCTTACAGCTTGGAAGAGAGCAAGGAGGATTAGAAGGGCATTAGCTCCAGCTCTCCCAATGCCAGCTAGGCCAGGCCTTAATTTGTACTGGGTAAATTCAAGCGCTTTGTCCTTGGAATTGCCTCAGGGTCACATTCCTGTTTTCCATATGCTCTTCCAGCTTTGCATTCTACGAGCCTGTGTTGAGTTTATGTCGGGTTTGCTGCTTTCCTGCAGCTCTTCCTTGATGAGAGTATGAACCGGGGTGACAGTAGCAGGATCACCACCGTGCTGTGGGGTACCAGCGGGACAGGGTGTGTCGCTTCTGAGGAAGCCCTAAGTGGCCAGCCAGGTGAGGGAGCACGCATGGTTTATTTGCATTCCTCTCTGAAAAGCAAACCTCCTGCTTGACCTGGGCAGGATCGGTGTATTAGGAGGGAAAGGGGTGGTGGGGAGCAGGTGACAGAGTGCCACCAAGCATTGGAAAGCAAGGGAGGAGTGTTTCCAGATTCAATTCATGTGTACAATGCAAAGGAATGTTGGAAAGATTTGAACAGCAAGGATTGATGGTTTAACACAGGTTTAATTTTATCCTTGGTTTCTTCTGTAGCTCAGAGCTTCCAAGCAGGCTCACTTGTGGGTTTTTCCTTCCATGTGCAGTGAGAAGAGTTGATGTAGACTTCCCTTTTAGCACAGCAACCCCTGTATGATGGATTTGTGTGATTCATTGCCAGCGGCAGCAAACAGTGCAGGGAAACTTCTGGCTTGTTCAAACCATGATGTGTCATGAGCAGGGGATCCCGGAGGAGAGTGCAAGTGAGGGGTGGCTCTGTGACCATTTGAGCCAAACCCATCACACTGACCTGAGCTGCAGCCTGCCTGCTTGGCAAGGCTGGTGTCCCAAGGCAGGAAGAAACCTGCAGCTCTGACATTGTACTGAGTCTCCCAAAGGAGCCCCAATGGAAAACATTTTCCATCTTGTGTTACAACAGTTTCCCCCATTGACCTGTACATGCCCTGGATGCATTCTCCACCACATCACCCAGTGCAATGCTTCCTCCTGGGCCTCACTGAGGAAGCTTGGATCTGCCAGAGATCAGGATTCCTATGTAAAGTTAATGCTCAAAGTGACAGAAGTTTACCTGAATCAAGGAGCCTTAAGGTCATTCCAGTAGTAGCCAGCCCTTCAGAAAGGTGGAATAGCATCAAGAACATTCTGCCACTCTCCTTACCTTGTCTGCCCTCTCCCATCCGGCTGTGGCCACAATGTCATCAGCATAATCACTGTGTAATCAATGCATTCTGCAGCCAACAGAAAAGGCGGTGGCTGGATTGCGATAAGATGCAGATAGCTTCACACTGTGGTGTGCAATCTGTGGGAGGGACACGTGTCTAAGAGGCTGCATTGCACACTTGTATGAATAGATCTATGACTGACCCTTAACAGGACATGATGGATGTGCTTACCCAGGCAGGAGTTAAAAAATCTTCTTCTTCCTGTGGTATGGCCTTATCCCATTACTGCGTGAATGGGCATTTCATTCATTCCCACACAGGGATCATTAGCTGCTGGGTCAAAAGTAGAAAAAGGCAGCTCTGCAGAGGAAGGACTTCTCAAAAGGGGTAAAGAACCCACAGCAGCAAGAGACAGCCCCAGGTTTTGCAGGGACAGCAGTTTTGAAAAGGCAGGCACTTCTATAACGACCTTGCTTGGACTGAGCTCTCCCGAAGAGCACCTGGTAAGTGTTAAACTGGTCTGGCCAGTTTTAATTCTCTTGCCCCAGCGCTAAGTCAAGTGTTTTGTAGGATGAGAGAGCTGGAAAGGATGGTTCTTGTCCTCCAATTGCCTTTTGCTATGTCTCTGTCTTTGCCTGTGGTCTCGGGAGTGCCGGGTCCTGCTGGCCCGCTGGTGATTCTCTTTCCCCCAGCTACTGGTGGTGCTCCTGAGGGCATCAGTCAATGGCGTGGCTAGGACCGACACATGGATGATTACAGGGTGGAGACACTGGTGCTCCCAGTAATAGCTGTTCATTTCCCAAATCTCTGCCTTGAATAAATAACATCAAGGCTGACTGAGGAATTCCTAATTAAAGGGGACACAATCAAAGCTGAAATAATATTGCTTCGACTCCAGCCTGCAGTTTGCTTTTGCCCACACTCCCTAGAGGCCAGAAGTTCGGGGAAGAGATGTAAATGCTAAACAACAGAAAGCCCTGCTTTCACTGTCTATGTTTGCTTGTTTATTTTTATAGAGGTGGTGTACAAAAAGAAAGGGGAATTGATTCTTTTGTCTCCTGATGCGGTACAAACCAAGATTCGGTTCTTTTGGCATTAGATTCATATCAGTGTGAGCGGGCTGAACTCACAGCTCCTGGCCTTGCAGTAACAAAGCAAACAAGCCCCCTTTTCCCCAGCTGTGGAGCTGAAGTCATGCTGAGCCCCTTCCCTTCATGTGCAGGACACCAGAGAGATCCCACAGAGTGTGTTTGCGTATCTGGGGCATGGCAGAAGTTGGGCACCCACCATGCCAGTCATGTGGTGACACCTAGTGGGGAGCACTCGGTGACCCAGAACTGGCAGAGCAATTTGCCTCCTTGTGTGTTGCAGTGGCAGCCAGGAAGAACCAGGCTGGGGTCTTGTGAGAGGAGTGCCAGGGCTGCTCTTAACCCTGTGCTGGTTTCTGTTTTCCAGAGAGAGCTACCGATGGGTCCCTGCGGAGCGAGGACTGGGCTCTCAACATGGAGATCTGTGACATCATTAACGAGACTGAAGAAGGGTAAGAGAGCTGGCAAGGGCCCTCACCTTGTGGCAGGTCCCTGCACTCCCTGCAACACCACATCCCTAGGCTGCAGTGGTAGCATGCACTGGTTGAGGTAATAACCTGGGCTTCCCAACAATCCCTGAGACAAGACTCTGCTAGGAGACCTGGAGACACAGCAGAGCTGTCAGAGCATTTATTAGATGCTTCTCTATAATCTTGGTGAGCACTAGGAGCCATTCAAACAGGCCTCCAGGGTCCCCAGACAACCCTCTGTTCAAGCCAGGCTGCCTCACATCTCCAAAAGGCATATTTGCATTTCTTCCACTTTGATTTATTCCCCCTTCCTATCCTTCTCTTTCCCTCCTCTCGGAATGTAAAAATCTAAAGGCTGGTGGCTGAGGAGAGGGGAAAATCTCAGGCTGCTATTCAGCCTTCTCACTGTGCCAGTCTTTCTTGGGTTTGCTTCTCAGGTATTTTCACGTTCAGTCACTCAAACACACACACAAAGTGGGTGGGGGAGCTCGTCTCCCTCTCCCTGCAGAGAGATGTTCATAAATCTGCCAGCCTTGTTAACTCCACACCTGGGGATTTACCAGTGAATTCAAGGGAGAATGCTCCTTCTCACAGTGGAGATGTCAAGAGCAGCGTGTAAAAAAGAAGGTGCTACATGGAATAAAACACGTGGGTTTCACTCCTGCTGTCCTATCCCACAGTGATGTTGACAGAGGATTAGCAAGCCCAGCTTTCAGCTTCACAGTTGTGTGGAAACAAAGTCACACATCTCTACTTAAAGATCTGTCACCACTCCTTTTCTGCTATCCCCACAGTGCAAATCCACCTGTCTCTGTCCATGCTTCTCAGTCCCGAGCTGTGGCTGCTTGTTTCAGCTCTGGGCACCTGATAACAAAGCTGGACAGGCTCATCCCTGCTGATGCCCATCCACAGACACCATGCTGCCCCAAGGGCCAACACAGTCCTGCCCTCCTCGCTGCCTCAGTGTCTCCACCCCATTTTTCTCCTCCAGCACTGCTGCTCTTGCAGCTCAGGTTCTCTTCCTGTGCTCTGCTAGAGCATGTTGGTCCATTTGTGCCCCCTTAAGGCCACAGTGGTCTGAGACCATGGTGTTTTTCCAGTCTGAGAATGGCTGATGAGGCCCTGCTATGCTGCTGCTCTCTTACCCACCTGCAATATAGGCAAGATTTTGCTACTGCATCTCCCCTGCAGCTTTTGAGCCTCCTTCTCGCCAGAGAAATGTTAAACAGCTCCTCTTTGAGCAACACAGGAACTGCCACAGCTTGCTCTCTCCTTCCTGTCTCTAACCCTAACCAAGCTTTTCTGTGATCTCCTCCTCTTCAGTCTCTGCCATAGGGATTTTGCCCTACTCCCAAGCAGTGTGTTTCTAGCATTTTTTCTAGTCTTTGGTCTCTGCTGTGTCCTGAGCACCTTGAGCTGTTGCAGACGCCAGCTCAGAGGCCTCCAATTTCAGTAACAGCACTCAGGGATACGGTTTAGTGATGGACTGCACCATGTTAGGTTTATGGTTGAACTCGAGGACCTTAAAAGTCTTTTCCAACCTAAATGGTTCTATGATTAGCCAATCCCACTCCTCTTGCAGAACCACAGGCAGAAGCTGCTCTCCTTTCACTGCTTCAAACCATACTGAAAATATGGTGAGGAGGGACACCCGCTGAGCATGAGGCATCCAGAACCAGTGGCTGTTTTGCTTTGCCTCAACCTTCTGATGATCTTTCTTCATCTCATTTCTCCTTCAGGCCCAAAGATGCCTTCCGAGCCATTAAGAAGAGAATTGTAGGGAATAAGAACTTCCATGAAGTTATGCTGGCTTTGACGGTGAGTGGTCAGGGCTCTTTCACTGCTGTAAAGCTGAGTGCCGAACACAAGTTTTAGCACGTTAACTTTTAGTACCTAAAGCCAAGAAGGTGAAGACATGTGGGCAGAGAAGGCCGCAGCTGATCCTTTATTGCCTTTGAAGGTCCTGGAGACCTGCGTCAAGAACTGCGGCCATCGCTTCCACGTCCTTGTGTCCAGCCAGGACTTTGTAGAAGGTGTCCTGGTGAGAACAATCCTGCCAAAGAACAATCCACCTGCCATAGTGCATGACAAGGTGCTGACCCTCATCCAGGTGAGCCAAGAAGTGTAGGCATTGCACTGGTCCAGAGAGTGTGTGTCTTTAGGTGTTTGCACCAAGGGCTGTTGTGCAAGGCCTGTACTGTCTCCTTCTCCTCAGTCCTGGGCAGACGCCTTCCGCAGCTCTCCAGACTTGACTGGCGTCGTTGCTGTCTATGAAGACCTGAGACGGAAGGGCCTGGAGTTCCCCATGACTGATCTGGACATGCTGTCACCCATCCACACACCACAAAGGGTATGGGAGTATTGCTGAAGAGGAAAAAATGTTGGGCAGCTGCCATTGTGGAGCAATGAGGGGATTTCAGGAACTCTGTTTTGCATTTAGAGGGTTTTTGGGTGGTGAGAAGCTCCAGGACAGCCAAGAGTTGTTGAAAGCAGATGGGGAGTTGCCATCAATGTTTCACTCAAGTATGAGTATCTAACATCTCCTTTTCTCTGTCCCTTTCCCCCTCCTCTGTCTGTAGACTGTGTACAGCTCCAACTCTCAATCTGGACAGAACCCACCTGCGGTCAACTCCCCTCAGCAGATGGAGTCCATCCTCCACCCCGTCACCCTGCCCACAGGGAGAGGTACAGCCAGCGACGCGCCCATCACACCCACACCGGAGCAGGTGAGGTGGACACAAGTCCCAGGATGTTGCTGACCCTTCCTGTGTTTGAGGCTATTTCACAAACACTGTTCTGGGACTGCAGTCCTGGTCCTGCCTTGGCCTCTGTCTTCAAGGAGCTGCTCTTCTAAAGCACAGTCCTTGCAGAGCTCCCCAGAGCTCCATCGTGGTCGCAGTGATGAAATGGGATACCACAACCATGGAGTGATTCTGTTTTCCTAAGACAGGGCTGCTTGCAGGTAGAGGGAAGTTCTTTTGGCTATAGGGAAATGGGGAGCTGAGACACGATGCCTCTTTATCATCTTCATTTATCTTGCCTCACTGCTTACTTTATATGAACCAACCCTGCCTGGCTATGTGGTTTCCAAAGACTAGGGCTTCCTCACTTGTTTCCTCATCCTCTTTTCTCCTTCCTCACCCTGGCTTCGTATGACACCGTGTTCAGCACCAAACCCCCATCTGCTGGTGTTTTGCATTCCCTTGCAGAACAGAGGGTAGAAACTGTTCTAAAGGCCTCATTAGCAGCTTGTAAATCAGAGGAATAAAGCTTCAATAGCACACTTAGCTGTGGCTCTCCTGCTGAATGGGAATTAATATTTTCTCCCTCTCTTACACCATTTTGGAAATTAAACAATTTAAATGGCTACCACAGGAGAGCTGTCAGTTGAGGAGAGATTTGAATCATACCAGCAGCCTGTGCTGGCTATTAAAAATCAAGGCTAGGCTAGTGGCCAAAGATCCCAGATGAGGGCCTGGCATCTGTTACCAGCAAATGAATTTGATGGTAAATAATGGAGGGGTTTCCTGCTGGGAGCTGCTGAGAGTGGTGACAAAGGAACTCCACGGTGTTCCCTCCAGCTCTGTGAACATGCATGCACACGTGGTGCCATTCCCTGTCATCCAGAGCTACTTCAGCTTTGTCCCCAGCCTTCCCTGGCAGAGCGGTCACCTCACCTGGCTTTTGCAGATCGGGAAGCTGCGCAGTGAGCTGGAAGTGGTGAACGGGAACACAAAGGTGATGTCGGAGATGCTGACGGAGCTGGTGCCGTCCCAGGCCGAGCCTTCTGACCTGGAGCTGCTGCAGGTAAGGAGCACTGGGTAGGGTGGAGGGCTGGCACAGGGAGCACCATTTAGCAGTGACTCGATGGATTGAGGCGCGATGCATGCCAGGTGTGGGGAGCCTCTGGACAGTTTAGTGTGGGGTTTATCAGGGACTGAAGGGGTAAGGGAGATACAGGGAAGGTGGAGCTTCAATGGCAGATGGAAATGGCACTTGGGATGCTGGAATCATCCCACATGGGAGCTTGTAGTCCCCAAGGGCCTGTCTTTCTGCTTGATGTATTACACAAAAAGCATACAATTATTCCATGTAATGCTCAGACTTGATTTACCTCTCACACCGATATTTGTTGCCCATCAAGAGTTCCCAGCAGCCTCTGGGCTCTGTTTGTTCCAGTCACTTTTCCAAATTTGTGAGTGCTCAGCTGTAGAGTGACCTTTGTGGTGACTTCCCCTGCTTTGAACAGGAGCTGAATCGGACATGCAGGGCCATGCAGCAGCGTGTCCTGGAGCTGATTCCCCGTGTCCTCCATGAGCAACTCACCGAGGAGCTGCTCCTCATCAACGACAACCTCAACAACGTGTTTCTGCGCCATGAAAGGTATCTCTCTCCTCCCTTCTCTTCTTTGCTCTGCCACAAGAGTTCACTGCCCCTGAAGGCTGCCTAGTCCACCCTTTTGATCTGCCCATGGCTATAATACTCGAGATGTATCAGTCTGTATCATCCATCTATGAGAATGAAGCCTGTTCTCACTTTTTGCTGTCTAATTCTTAAACCTGCAAAACTGCTGTGTAAGTTCTGGATGGGACATAAAGATGTCCCTGTGGCATAACCCAGAAGAAGAAGAAAACTGCATGGAAAGAGTTGGTTTTCCAGCTCTGTGGCAGATGGGCACAGAAAGAAATTGCCCTGGTGGGATCAGCACCCCCTTGTTTTTTTTTTCTTTCATTTCAACAAACACATCTCTTCACTAGGATGAAGTCTAGGGCAGTTTAAGGCCTGTCTCTGTATGGAGAGCTGTGTTTAAACCATTTTGTTTAGGATTAACTGTGGAGGAGTTCATAAAAAGCTTTCTCATACCACCTCTCAGGAGACATCCACTCTGTGGGTCTTTTTATGGTATCTTGGGGCGAAACTGGACCCTGAGCCATGCTTCCCCTTTCCTAGTGGGTAGGAAAGGGCAGGCTGTGCCAAGTCTTATAAGAAATCTCTTGGACACTGGGTGAATAAGCCCACACCACTGAAATGCATCCTGTCACCTTTCTTGCAGGTTTGAGCGACTGCGGACAGGACAGCCTGCCAAGGTAACTCGGAGCAGCTGCCCCTCTGTGCATCTTGCTTTGCATCCTGCAGCTCCAGCAGTGCCCTGCTGGCTTGGAGAGAGCTTCAGCCTGCCCCACTTAGAAGTCCTGCCCTTTAAAGAGCAAGAACAGAGCAGCAGCAGTTACGATTTTCCCGTCTTGAATATTGAGAGGAGCAACTCCCATATGAACCTTCTCTGAGCACTGCCCTGTCCTCTGAACCAGCATCTACCCTGCTTCCTGACATCCAGCAGAGCTGGGAGGCTGGCTACCAAGGCATATCCTGCCCTGGGACAATATTACCAGCCTGTTCCCTTCTCACTGTCCTTCTCCCTCTTTACATCTTTCAACGGGTGCAGAAGGGCTTTCCTCTACAGTATCAACCAGCTAGGATTGTAGGGTCAGAGTGTCCAAGCTTCAGAAACTCTCTACCATCTTCTTTTTTCTTCCTCCAAAGGCACCAAATGAGGCAGAGAACAGCTTGATTGACCTGGGACCCAGCGCTCCTTCTGCATTGAAACAGCCTGAAGTCACCAGCAACCTCTCCTCTCAGCTGGCTGGAATGAGTATGTTGCCATGTTGTTTTCCCCTCAGTCTTTCTCCTGTGCTGCTTTGAAAATCCTTCCCTGCCCTTGAATCATCTCCCAGAATTATTTAGCCAGATCCAGAGTAACCTAGAGAAATTCCATGTGTTTTCAACCATTAAACTCATGAAGAAACTTGTATGTGCCCCAAGACAGTTAAGCACATGTCTTGGCATCCTCACCTCACATTGTGCAGGAGGTGGCCATGACTCAAGAAGGATCTCAGCGTTAGTCAGTGGCTAATAAGGACCTGGACCTTCAGCAGGATTGGAGATAAAGCTGCTCCCTCTGCAGTGCCTGCCAGCATTGCCTCCTTGCCTCTCTTGCTGCGTGGTGTCAGGCTGACCACTGAGGGCTGGGACAAGCAGAGCAGCTGAAGCTGTGCTGCAAAGGCAGCCATGAGCATCTTGGGCTCAGGACCCAGGATTTTTTTGTTTACTCAAAAAGCCTGAGGGGTCCTGGGGGTTCTTCAAGACATACCAAGAGCCTACACAGCACTGCCGGGATGCTGTTAGAGACAATTGGCAAGGCTGTTTTAACGGACAAGCCAGTTGAGATATTTTTCAAGTCAGGTTTTTTTCAGATGATGCCTGAGTCGTGAAAATCCACTCATCTGTCTCAGAGGTGCTTGCCCAGAAGCACAGGTTATTCTCTTCCATAGGTTAAGAAACAATTCCCTCCAGAGTTTTCTGAGATGGTCCGGAACGTGTAGCCTTCAGCATCAGTAAATTGATGTTGCTACTTCTGCCTGAAACTGAGCCAAAAATATCTACTGAGTAGGCAAAGAAACCGCTTCTGTTACTTCACCCACGACACTGCACACACACATTGACTGTGTGGCAGCTGAGGAGCAGCACGGAGGACTGGGCCTAGAGCAGTTTAGCCTGCTCTGATGACAGTTTTCCATCCAGCACTCTCCAAGCCCTCAGCCCTCCACTGACTGCTCTGTGCTGCCTGCTCACCCTGCTCTCTCTCCCCCAGACCTGGGCTCAAGCAGTGTAAGTGCGGGGCTGCACTCCCTCGACACTTCTGGCAAGCTGGAAGAAGACTTTGACATGTTTGCCCTGACCCGTGGCAGCTCGCTGGCTGAGCAGCGCAGAGGGTGAGTGGAGCAGCCCACTCTGTCCTGTCCTGCCTTCTTGCAAAGGGTGAGGGCTCAGGGCAAATGGGGCCGTGACCCCGACCAGCAGCAGCTCCTGGGAGACAGTAGGAAGCAGGACTGTCTCAGTTTTCCTGTCTGTCTCTGAACTCATGTACACTGACTGGTGTGATGTTCAATTTGGGAATTACTGATTGAACCTAACCGAGCGCTGAACTGGAGTGCAGGAAGGATGCAGTCAGTTGTGGCTTGCAGGAGGGCACTGCTCTGTGCCTCAGCTTCCCTGATATTTCTTCCTCCATGGTGTGTTTGAGACCTGGTGTAAAGCACTGAGAGCTGGGTCTCCAGCACTGGCTGAACTGGAGAGCTCTTCTCCACTGCGGAGTGGATTCCTGACTCCTTGTCCTGGAGGAGGTGACAAGAGCTGTGCTGCCCAGATCCCCTGGGTTTGAGAGACTGTGGTTGATCTCAGGCTGCTTTTCCTGTCAGAGCCATTCACTGCTCTCCACTGAGTGCCAAGCAGCAGAGCCCACAGGCACATCACCGCCTCCAGCCTCCAATTCCTGTGCCCCTGCAGCCACTGCAGTGCCTTGTTCTGGCAACAGCTGGGCAGAGGAAAGTTAAGGTCTCTTTAAAAGATCAAGTTCAGGTCTCTTAAGGATGTCTGCCTCCATTCCTCTGCCTCAGACTTTTTCTGGTAAACACGGTGGGGAAACCCACGGCCTCCACATGACTTCATGTGTTTTGTCCCTGGGTTTCCCCACGGCTTTTCCTGTGGGTTGTGCTGCCTGAGGACAGTGACATTCGAGCCCAAAAACAGTTGTACCAACAGCACCCAGTCTGGGCCTGAAACCTGAGCCACTGGTACATGCTCAGAATCTGACAGGGAGATCTGGCCAGAGGTGGAATTGTATCCTCCCTGCTGTGGCGCAGTCTTTAACAGGCTGAGGCTTATGATCTCTGCACAAGTAGCAAGACATCTTCTATTTATTCCTCACTGCCCTTCATCTGCCTGCACTTGCACTCCTGCCAGGTAACCTCTAGTGGTTCAGGCTTCACATTTCACTCCCAAGCCTCTGCTCTCAGAGTCTCCCTCCGTTTGAACAGACCCATTGCCCTACAGCTCCCGAACAGGACGTGCTGGCAGAGCCTCTGGGCTTCATGAGTGTCTCAGCGAGGCAATGCTTGAGGCACTTCAAGCCTTTCCTGCCATTCTTCCTCATCAGTGGCATGATAGCAGCGCTGTACTTCATCCTGGATGCCATTGTCCACAGCGGCCCCTTCACTGATGAGCACTTCTTTGAGAAGTTTGAGCGGCGGTGGCCCAAGCCCCTGGCCCCCAACAAGAACAGCTCCACTTGATGGTCTGCTGGATCTGTGCAAAGGGGCCTGGGAGCAGCTGGAGGGGATTCTTGTGGAGAGTTTCTGTGAAAGGCTTTATTCTCCTAGCATGGACGGTTCTCCCTGCTCGGCATGGATCAAATGGTGATGTGTGGCACTGTCACGTGTGGTAGCAGCCTAGAGGGGACACAGGACTGGGATGAGGGAAATTATGGGTGGGACATGTCTGTGTGTGGAAAGAGGTTGCTGTAATGGTGCATTTGGAGACATGGAAGCAACACTAGGTTCTTCTGATCATCCAGTCTCACCTATAGACGTAGGCCAGTGAGTCTCTGCCACTACCACTTCTTGAGTGGTATCAGTTAAAGAGATGGTTTTGAGCTGTGTTTGTGTCTGTGGAGACAGGTGAGTACGCAGGGGCTTGTTGCTCAAATCCTTTCTAAAATATCTGCAATATTCTGGTTAGTCTGTGTTAGTTTTCTCTCTTTATAGACCGCCCCAGAGAAGGTAAGTGTCGTGGTTAATGCTCCTAGCTCTATAAATCCGTGTCTTAGTTTCCATGTAAGTCCATGTCCTCCTCCTGTCACTGTGCCAGGGCTGTCCTGTTGTACCCCACAGTGATGTTGCAGTGAGTAGCTTAGCCTTTAATAAGGCTTTGCACCTTTAATAAGGCTTTGCACACCTTTCTAGAAGCTCTTGGGAGCGGAATGACAGGGAATGAAAAGTCGTGCAGTCAGAAGAACTGAATTACATGTTTAGGAGCTCCTGCCCTTCTCTCTCAGGCGTCTCATCAGCTGTGTGTTGTCTCACTTCGTGCTTCCAGGGTAAAGTACGAAGACCCCCAAGCCACCAAAGGCCTCGCTGGTGCCCTGGATGCCCGGCAGCAGAACACAGGAGCGGTAAGTGGCCACAGCACTGAGTGCATCTCCAGGAATGGGAGTGACCTCCTGGCTCAGCAGGGCACTGGGGCTGCTGTCTGCTTGGAAAAAGCCAAGTGATGATAACTCCCAGGCTCCACCAACCTGGGCTACACACCCCATTCTTTAAATCCCTGAGGTGAGGAGCTATGGGTTGCCTCAGGCAGTTACAGGATGTCCTCCCTATATGTACAGGGAAATTTCCTCCTGGAAATGTATGTTTTACTCCTCTTCAGCAAATGTCCTAGTCCAGTTGCCTTCTCTCTGCAATCAGAGAAGTATGCCAGCAGTATTTGTAAATCCTTTCCCGCACCCTAAACGCAGTGCCTCCCCTGTCCCTCGCACTGCAATGCAGATTCTCTCTCACCCAGGGGGAGTCTGGTGCCTCTAGTGATGGAGCGCAGCTGACAAAGTGGATGATGCGCCAAGGAATGGTGAGATCTGAGGTCAGGGAGCACCAGCAGGGAGGAAGGAGGCTGGGGCTGCTGAAACAGAAGTGTCACTGGCACAGCATGTGAGGATGCACAGCAGACATCAGCAGATGCTGCCAGCTGAAATGAAGCGACCCTGGGCTGGGCCAGAAGTGGAGGCCAGGTTTGGGAAGGAAGCAGGCAGTGTGTCAGTCGTTCCTCAAGTAAACATATGTGTAGGAAAAAATAAAATCCCAGGAGCTCTGAGGCCAAGAGAGCACTCTGAGCTAGAGGATGGCCTGTTTTGGGGTGGGTGTCTGAGGCAGAGGCACACGTTGGTGCCATTCCTTCTCTTTGCAGTCTCTCCTCCTTAGCATGAGGTGCCTCATTTGAAGGAGCCACATTTTAACCCTGTGGAAGGCCTCCTCCTGTAGCTGGTGACTGAGCTTTCAGGCAGTTAAATTTGGTCTTCTGGCAGCAGGAATTGCTGCAATTACTTTCCCTCAGGCACACACAGAGGCTTTGACAGCTCCTGGGTCTGAAGCTCGTTAGCCTGTCTTCCTGTTAAGGGCACTGCCCAGACTGATGTCTGCTCTGGGAAGTTTCCCCACATGCTGTACAGTTGGCTTGAAGGCACTTCTACCCCAAAGAGCTCCTCCCTGGGTAGGCAAAGCCACTTTGCTTTGAAACTTCCCTAATCTCACACATCCTCCTCCATCCCCATTCATCCATCTGCCAGCTGTGGTAACCTATCTGCACTTACTCCCTGGTTTGGGGAAATCTGCCTGTCTTTGGTACAAGGGTGTTGCTCATTTTCTTGGTCTCGGTGTTTTCCTGAGGGCAAGGGAGCTATAGATATTCGAAGAATAATAAATACGTTCCCACAAATGCTAAATCATGCTTCTGCTTGGGGAG
Source organism: Dasyornis broadbenti (assembly GCA_013397935.1). Lineage (NCBI taxonomy): Eukaryota > Metazoa > Chordata > Aves > Passeriformes > Dasyornithidae > Dasyornis > Dasyornis broadbenti. Next base: position 641,175 of record VZRN01000216.1, read on the forward strand.
CCTCTAGCAAGGGCTGCTTCTTGCTCAGCTTTGTTCAGGAGCTCGTGACTGGAAAAACGGATCTGGGGTTTTGAATCAGACTTTGTTTCTTTCAAGGTTATCTCTGTCCACTAGGAATATGTCTTGTTGCTGTCCAAATTGACCAGGGTTACATGAATTCTTCTGAGCTAGCCTCATCCCTACTGGAAGCAAAATTTACTCTAATTGTAGATGAATTCTTCCTTGATGAGTCTGTTTCAGTCGTCTGGTGTGATGTCAGATCCTGCGGTGCTCCGTGATCCTTCCAGGAAATCAATTCCTGGCAGGTGTCTTTCTCCCTTATTGTGCTGCCAGACCTGGCACTTCCAATATCTCCAGCATCTCAGACTTTGACATCAGACTGTCACTGGTTTGTGGGAGGGAGGAGGTGTAGAGAAACGCACATCTCCTCTTCTCTGGCTGCCCGACACAAGCAGCCAGCTTCCACCTAGTGGGTCCTCACCAAAAAGCAAAGTCTGGTCCAGTCCTAACGCCCCCAAGCCACCCCCAAAGCACAGATGCTTTGAGTGTCATGGATCCTGGAAACTGCGTGTCTGAGCATGGACGGGGCAGAGGAAGCAGGTAAGCAATGGCACTGGCAGCCGGGACAGCTCTGCAGTGCCACTGCTTGGATTTGGATGGGCCTGAGCTGACTGAGAGGGTGACCTTCAGCCTTTGGCTTTCTTTTTGCATAGTGGATTTACTGGAACATCCTCTATTTTCTTGGCCTCATCACTTTTTTTGGTGTTTTTTTTTTTTTCCTCCAGGTCCCAGTTCCTCAAGCCAATTTCATGGAAGACATAGAAAAGTGGCTCTCCACTGATGTGGTAAGCGAGGGGCTGCTTTCCTGGAGCCAGCAGTCCTGCTGGAATTGTCTGCAGGGCTGGACTTCAGTCCTGGAATTGCTGAATGGGTGGCACAGGCTGCTCGGAGGGACCAGGGACGGAAAAGCCAAGGGATTTTGGGATATCACAACAGTATAATTATACCACAACACTGTAATCAGCCTTCTGGGAGACATAGCTAATGAACTGAGGCTCAGGGCCCCCTACCATGTCCATACTGTGGAAGTGGGGGCAGCACTCTCCTGTCTCTCCATGTGCCAAGAATCACATCTGGGAGATGCCTTTACCTACCTTCCCTCTAACCCTTCTCCTTCTCCTCCAGGGAGAATCAGAGGATGCAAAAGGTGTCACCAGTGAAGGTAAGATGTGCCAGCCAACCCTCGTCTTTAACAGCTCCTGGCAGCACCTTGGCTCTTCCACAAACCTCCCTCCCTTCTCTTGCCCTCAGAGTTTGACAAATTTCTGGAAGAGCGAGCGAAAGTTGCGGATCGCCTCCCCTCTCTGTCCAGCTCCTCAGCAGGGACGCCTGTCTCCCCTCCTGCTGCCAGCCACCATCGGAAGCAAGCAAAGGAAGATGATGCCATGTTTGCCTTGTGAATGCTAAGGACCGGTGTGCTGTGGAGCAAGAGGCTGTGTGTGCTGTTTTGCTTGCCTCCAGCCAGGGGCCAGCAGAGGAAGGACTCTGTCCCCTTCCTCCATTCTCTTCCTGTTTTACCTTTGAGTTGTTTTTATTTTTAAGCTGCTTTCAGACCTCGGATAATCTTTGTTGTGTTTAGGGATATCATACAATAGACTTGTGAAGGGAGGGGTTTCAAAGACCTGCTAGAGAAATGTGGGTTTCAAATTCTCTGCTGGAGAACGTGGGAGTTCAGTGGGCTTTTCGTTTTTTGGTACAGTGTGGGCAAAGCAAAAGAAGCTCCCAAAGAAGCTCCCCCATCCTACTCTCCAGTGAGGTAGTCAGAGATCTTGCCCAAGAAACAGGAGAGGCTGTAGTCTGCTGCTGAAATCATTCCTGCCTGCCTCATTCCTCACCCCTCCCCTAGAATCTATCTCCAGCCCTCTGCCTGGCGGTGTCAGGCTGGGAAGCACGGGGATGTGGAGCATTGCTGGTGCCTGAGGAGGAACACTAATGGCAGAGGGACTCTGTTGCTCTAATCCCTCTTGCACAAGTGCTTGTGGTACGCAACACCTTCCCACTCACAACCTCTTCTCTTCCTCTTCCTCGCCTCCCTTTCCCCATTCCAGAATCCTGCCCACAGCCCAGATGTTTCCACTGCATGCCAGCCATTCGTCCAAGCCCTTGGCAGCACACAGGACTGCGAGCGGTACCCCAGGCTGAAGGGGCTGTGTCCTATGGGATAGAATGTGCCTTCAGCAAACTCCCTGCAGTTAATTTAATTCTCCATTATCATACTTTTCTCCCAGTGTGATCCTACCTCCCCCTCTCACTTCCACTGATGCCTTCCACCACACCGTGCCGTGCTGTGGGGAGTCTCTCAGAGCCAGGCCAATGCTGCAGGCTCCCTCAGGGAGGCTTTGTGTGTGCCAGGGTGGCGGAGCTGTGTCCCCTGAAAGCAGGAGGCCCTTCCATCAGGACTGGGACACCAGTGGAAACATGCAGAAGCTGCTGAGCAGAGAGGGGGAGCGAGCCATCAGTGATCTCATGCCAGCAAAGCAGCCCTGCAGCAGCCAGGAGCTCCTCCGCACGTGGGGAGAGCAGCCCTGCAGAGCAATCCGCACACGCTGCCCAGCTGGACGTGAAAGCCAGGGCGGAGGGTGCCAAGCTCAGGGCTCCTGCTCGTGGGATTTCTTGTTGAGCGTGGGAGAGTTGTCTTTTTTTTACTGCACATTAAAGGAGCAAAGACTTGAGCGTCCCTTGAAGATCTGGTGTGTCCTGTCAGCGATGCTGTGGGGAGGGGAGGGATAAAACCATGCAGCCACATTTGCTCTCCATGGAAAGGCGGCAGAGGAGAACAGCTTGGGGGCTGAGGGTGCTGCTGCGGGTGCTCCCTGCTTTTTACCACATTCTCTTGGGGAGGTGAATAAAGCCTGTCTCAAAATCGCAAGAGGGAGGGCTACCTCCTCTTCTTTCCCCCTCTGCCTTGTGACCAGGTCTGAAAACCCATGGTGCAGCCCAAAAGTCACTTACAAAGACATGAAAGAAATACAGTTGTTACTAAAGGGCCCTCAGCTGTCCCTGTGCCATCTCTCCAGTGTCCAGCTGAGTGGCAGCTGCGGGAAGGATTCCCAAAAGGAGCTTGGATAGATTTGAAAATGTCATCTGAAGAAAGGCAGAAGGGCCAAATGGCTGAGCTTCCCCTGGTGGGGCAGAGGGGCCTCCAGAGCAAGGCCCAACCCCCCTGGCCAGTGCCTGGCCTCGGGAAGGGCTTCTTGTGCCCAGTGTTCGTGCAGGGTTAGGGTTATCCTGTTCACACCAGGGATGCTCTAACACTGGTTCAGGCCTCAGCTGGCACTGAAAGTCCTCAGTGCCTCCAGCTCCCTCAGAGCACTGCCTGCAGCTTCCCTGAAAAGAGAAATTAAGACATCCCTGAATGCATATCCTGAGTATGGGGCATTCAAAATCCTCCTCATTGCTCTGGGATGCCCTGAACCCACCTCAGGATAAAGACCTCACCCCCACCTTGTTTTTAACTCCCCAGACAGCCAGCTCAGCGCCTGGCAAAGCCAAGAGGGAACTGCCCCCGAGGAAGACTTGAGCGCAGGAGAAACGGGTTGCCGCTATTTTCGTCAAGGAGCAAACAGATGGGAAGGGTTTTTGGTGTCTGCCGAGTGAGGTCAGCTTGAATCGATGGCCAACAGGTGAAAATTCAGAGTGCTGCTTGTGGGTGAGGAAAATATGTCCCCACCCCACCATGCAGCCAGCCACGGTCACAGTGCTTTTCACTGAGATTTATCTGACCGGGACTTCGAGTAACTGAAAATATGAAGAATTGGGATGAAGGCACGGAAAGATTCCAAATTAGTGCTGTCGTACTTATTATAGATTATACCAGTAATAGCTTGAATAATTGTGCAAGGTTCCTTTTGAGAAGGAACTCGGCGAGGGAAAAGCCTGCAAGTTCTGCAAGGGATAATTTTAACTAGCGGCTGGGCACTTTGCATTGGCAAAAACTGCTTCACAACTGCAAAACAAATAAAATGACAGCACTGTAAGGAACTCTTTTAAATCCTTTTCCCTTTTTAAAAGTTTGCTAATGTTGCTGTTTGAAAAAGAACACTCGCTGCCTGCTCGCTCTGACCACCAGATGGCTGCACACCCAGCCCGACTGCAGAGGACCCGCTCAGCAGGCCAGGAACAGAAACAAAACAAAGTTTTTCCTTATTCCACGATCATGCTGCGACCACCAGCGACCACTCCAGGACATGCACTCACACGTGGTGATTGCAGAGAGGACGGGAAGGGGTGCTGGTGCTCTGCCTAAGCATCCATTAATAACCACGCTGGGAACGGGATCTTGACCTGGGCAGATATTTTGCACGACCCAGAACAGCTGCTGCTGTGCCAGATGAAGAAAGACTCCACATCTCTAAAAGCTAAATATATGCTAGCAGTTAATGAGAATTTCCATGATGTTTGGGCAGCACGGTACTTGGCACGCCAGCATCACGTCCACAAAAAAATTATATTTTTCTCTTTTAAAAATTACATGTTTCTCTTTTACCAACCACTAACCTCCAAATAGGACAGGAATTCTTTTAAAGGGTGGTAACAAAAAATATGCCCTGATTTCCCACAGTCCCAAGCCAGCACACTGGGAAGGCTGTTCTCCATTCCACGGGACTTTCACTTTGCTTTGCCAGGTCAAAACTTCCTCAAAGCTTATTCTGAATAACAAAATTCTCCCTTCCTTCACAAAATGAGAATAAAGCCACTTCCCCTTTCCTTCAGGTTCCTGCTGGTGCTGTTAAGGGTGGAGGAAGATTCTGGGAAGGGCCGTGTGGTGGGAACCCAGTGGGCAGCAGAGGCGGGTTGAGAGGAAGGAAAATATTTCTGTAGGTGACTCATTTTATCTGTGTAAGGGGCATAAGCAAATGGAAGCACAAGAAGAGATGAAAGAGACAAAAGGAAAAAAAAAAAGGGAGGGAGGATAGGAAAAAGTATAAACAAATGAGAGGAAAAGAGGGTGAGGCAAGGACACGGCTTTCCTGTGGCTTTAGGGGAGTCTCTTTCACCAGCACTGAGTGGTAGGAAAATCTGTGTTTAGAAAAGTTGCTGTGAGGAGCTTCGGTGGTATTTTTAGCTCCTTGACCAAAAAAAAAAGGGCTTAAATACTGGATCAGTCTCAGTGAGAGAGAAGTGCCAATTTCTCTGAGCTCTTTTGCAGAGTTTTAGTCCAAAAAGGGAAGGGAAAAAGAAAAAAAAAAAAGAAAAAAAGAAAAAAAAAAAAAACAACGGGGGGGGGGGG
>VZRN01000216.1:646476-660204 GCA_013397935.1 Dasyornis broadbenti
AAAAAAAAAAGCCAGGGTGTGGGTGATCTCAGGGACACATTTTGGGATGTACACCATGAACCAGCAGCTCCAGCAGGGCAGTGAGGGGGTGGCTCACCCTTTGCCAAGCACCTTTGGACCCTCTCGGCCTCTGCCACACCACACCCGGCAGCTGAACACTTCCACTCAAATCCCACGTTAACGATTATTGAGATAAAGAGCTGCCGCCACGGCCCTGCTGTGCCAAACCCTGCTCAGGGGAAGGGCTGAGCCCAAAGCCCCGACTTCTCAGTGCCTGGGATGTAGGGAATGCATCCCCCCAAAAGGGCGATCTTCTGGCTCTTCTGCAAGCTCCATCGTGCACGGGCCTCTCCTGCTGAGCCCACTCTGCCCTAAACTAAGCACTTTGAAGAAATATCCACCCTTCGTAACCCTTCTTCGGCTTTTTTCTCCTCATCAGGATGTTTTCTCAAAACAGACAGAAGCTCGATGGGGTAAATAGGGCCCTGCCTGCCTGGCCTGGAGCGATCCTCGTTAATGAGTGCCACAGACTTGAGTAAGTCCCTTAAATTCGGCACATCCTGAGCGCCAGTCTCTAAAACGGATTCATTCCCACACACCGTTCCCGGGTTCGCTGTTGTCCACCAGCACAGGTGAAAGCTGGGTGCCCATCCGGCACCCCAGCGTTCCCGTGCCTTGATTCCCCCGCATGGAGCAGGGACTGTCCCGATGGCCACAGCATCCTCCACGTCCCCAGGGCAGAGAGGAGAGCAGCTTTCTGGACAGCCACGAGCAATAACTCACGAGCAGACTGGGTTTGAGCAATCCGTGCCTGCTGCTGTCAGGAAATTAATCCACAGTCACCAGAGGTGTCCTGGAACTTCATTCGAATAAAGGGAGAGGTCATGGGACAGTTTCCCATGGGGTCTCTCAAACTGTTAGAGGACGCAGCCTCTTTTTATCCCAATTTCCCGGCCACAGTTCCCTCTCTCTTTCCCCATTGGCTGAGGTACTCGGGAGGTACAGACTTCCCAAAATAGCTAATACAGACCCCCCTGCTAATGTACATCCCCCCCTTTTGTTTTCTTTGTGTCTCTGTTCTTTTTCTCTAAATCCAGGGATCTTTAACCCTGCCTTGGGTGAGTCACAGTCTGTGTCAATTCATGGAATTCCCATGGAATTCATGGTTCCTCCCATTGCTCCTTTCACCTCTCAGTATCTGGCCTTATCCACCAGCAGGCCCCACTGTTTGTAAAGACATCTCCCTCTCGCTCCTTTCACTGCTAACAAGCAGGAGTCTGTTGCATTTTCCGAGATAAAAAAGAAACACTTCCACATACTAGCCCAGCCTGACTAGAATACAATTCCTGGGATCTGAGCCACGTAACGAAGCCATGAGCAAAACCAAAGCAAACACCTGGACCAGAAATTCCTGAGGGAACTTCCCAGCCAGGGACAGTTGGGAGAGGACCCTTTCCAACCCTGCCGGGCGCGGCTCTGGGAAGCGCAGCTGCGAGGGGAACATTTTGTGGCCCCAAAACCCGTGGGCGCCTCCCGCTGCTGCTGAGCCACGCTTTTTCCCGCTGAGTCACGCTTTTCCCAGCGTGGGCGTCCTGCTGAGTCAGGGTCAGGCCAGGCCGCGATTGCTGAGTACAGGCCGGGTTTTTGCTGAGTCACGGCAGAGCAGGATCCACGTGGGGCTGTTTATGGCTCCTGGTGCCAAGCTGAGATTGCAGCTGCTGCTCCTGGCCCCGCTCCCACTGCTCCGGACGACCGGAGAAAAATCCAGAAACAGCCCCTTCCTGTGGCCCTGCGTCTCCTGGAGCCTGGAGCCACACATGGCTGATTTGGAATCCTTTGGAAACCTTGCAGGGGGGAGGTTTGGGTCTTACTTCTGCACAAAACTTGGCTCTGAGCTCCAGTTCCTCCCTCTCCCGAGAAAGGGGTGTGAGCACTGTGGCACAAGGTCCTCCTTTGTTGCGTACGTGTGGCTTTTCAAACCCGAAGTTCCACGGTTTGTTCTGTCTCGCGGTCAGGGCACACTTTGTTTTCCACGGTTGTAGCGCTGAAACAAAGGAGGCGGCAGCACTGACCGAAACATTTACACAAACGGGATTTTTATTTGCTAACTCTGCCCCGCTCCTTTCCACACCTCCCTTGGGCTGCCAAAGCAGCTCCAGGCTGGACACGGGATTGATTCCCATGGCCACCAGCAAGCACAGTGGGCTCCATGCACCCTCCCCAAAATTTCAGCCCAGGGTACCCATAACCTGGAGACCTGAGCACTCTCCTTGCCTGGAGACACCAAGGTGCTGCAGCACACATACACCCATCCATTATAAAAATGCCTTTTGTCATCCGCATTTCTGATTTTTGTCATGCTGCTTCATTTACCCTGACAAATCTGCTTGTTCCTGCACCTTCCACCACAGCGGTTTCTGGGGTTCCTGAGTGCCATGCCTGTCTAGAGGTCCCAGCAGTGCCAGCCCCGTGGACAGCAGCAGTGCCTGGGCTCTCCGCAGGGATTTCCAGTGCGTTGGACTCTTGACCTCCTTTTTTTTCCACCTGTATCTTTGATCTAGACTGGGATTTTTGAACGCTGAGAGAGCAGCGAGCACAATCAGTTCTGCTAGGGCAGGGCTGGGACAGGCAATCTCCCTTAGGTAAACACAAACGAACACTCAGGATATCCCTGTGTACTCCAGCACCGACTCCTTTCCTCAGCAAGTCATTTCTGCAAGCAAGTGGTTACCGCAACTCTTTTTTTCCCCCCACCATGACACAGCAAATCCTGGTTACTGAGTCAGCCTGCCGAGTGCAGGCCAGGCTTGCATTTTGCCGTGTCACGCTTTGAGAGAGCCCGTCAGCCCCTCTGAGCTGCCTGAGGCCGGTTTTTTCCCGAGGAAGCCAAGCCAAGCCGAGCTGAGCTGCTGGGAGCTGCCTGCCAGAGCCCAGCATGGAACAGCGCTACCCACAAGGGACTCAGCAGAGCTGACTTAGCATCCCATGACCGCCTCTGTAAAAAGACATTTCTGGCCAGAAATCTACTGGCAAAAAAAGGAGGGCTGTTAATGTACAAAGAGGAGAAAATTCCCCACTTCCCTATTCCGCATGGAAACACTGACGCCTCAATCACTTTCTGTTGTTTTTAACCGTTCATCTCCCATCTCGTGACTATGCACTTTCTCAGGGGCTGGGATGGGCCAACAGCAGGAACTTTTACAAATATCTTGCCTGAGGCTGCTTCATTGACCTTTGCTAGAAATCCCCTGGGCAGTTGTGCTGGTGCCCTCACAGTGAGCAGCTCTGGCACCACCCAGCCACAGCTCACTGGAAGAGCAGGAAAAACCAGGATTCGTGGCAGGCACAGTGGAGACCACAGCTCTGACACTTCAGGGACATTCAAATAAGCTTTCTGGATACGGGCTGCCCTCTGATTTCCCATGCTCTGGGAGCCAGTTTGCTCCTTCCACTGAAAGCACCTCCCTGCCCGTTCATCGCTCTCAAGTGTCAGCTTCCAAAGTTCTCACTGAGGAGGAGATGGTTCCTCACAAATCCCTGCTGCCACGTGGGCCCACTCGCTGTCACTGACCTTGCCCTCATCCTAAAGCATGGCAGATGCAATTCAAGTCCTTGCTGCAGAATTTCTGGGGCCAGAAATGCTCCAGGCCAACAACGGCAAAGATGATGACACCCCACTTTCAGTTCTCCTTCCATCTTGCTGCAGGGTGTTTGGGCCTTTCCAGAGAGCTGTGGAAAGGCCCAGATCAGTCTCACAGCTGCTCCATCCCGAGAAACCCAAAGCAGCGAGAGATCAGACCCTTATGGGGCGCGGCTCGCTTGCCTGCAAACCTCCTGGCAGAGGTGATCTGCATCTCTGGTGGCCAGGCCAGGGGAAGGTAAAGCCCCAAGATGCAGAGGAGGTGCTGCTCCATGTCCTGGGGCAGTGTGGTTACAAGCCAGGGAGAAACGCGATGGCAGCAACGTGACTGGACACCACCATCCTGGGGGAAAGGCAAAATGACTTTTGGACGCATCCCTTCCAGGGCCTCCCAGCATCCAGCCTCTTGGGAGAAGGCAGGCAGGGGCAGGCTGGGGACAAAATCATTGGCTTGAAAGCACCCAGAAAGTCCTCAGGAAGAACTGGGTGCACTGCCACAGCAGCAGGGGAAAGGAGGTGCAGGGCTGGAGGATTGGGCTTTTGTAACATTATTTCACAAAATGAAATATGTACTCTCATCATGCAATTCTTATTCTCATATAGTTCTCGTCTATTTTCTGCTTCCCTCCACCAGAACTACAGGTTCAATTTGTGCTCCAGCTTCCCATGTCTGAATAGGACTCACTGAAAACGACAGAAAATGAGAGTTTTAGGGAGTTATGCCGGAGGGCATCACTGTGGCCAGCTGCTATCACTGTTTCCAGGAGGGACTGGCCAAGCCGCTCTCTGCTCCACACGTGGACGCTGCATTCTCAGGAGATGTTTGGGGCTTTATCCCACTTGCTCCAAAGATTCAGACATCCTGATACATTTAAAGAAAAGCACGTCGTCTGCAGTGGCACGGGGGTAAGAATGGAGCGTTGTCAGCTTTTTGCCAGCACGCTCTGCTGCTTTAAAAGACAAAAGCAAGACAGGAAAAGTCTGGCTGAGTCAGGATGGAAACGCTGAGTAATCCTTCCTGAACGCTGCGTGCCAGATGTCTGCTGGAGTAAAAAAAGAAGCGAGGAAGCACATTTTTTTCCAGAACCTACAGCCCCCAGCCCTGCTGGGTGCAGTGACAGGAGACAGGCGAGGTGCTGGCTCGGATGGCAGCATCCACAGAGGGGCCTGGCTGCAGAGGGACAGCAGATGCCACCCTCCTGCTTCCACCCCAGGCTCTGCCTCCTTTCACCTCCTGCACAGCGGCGCCAGGGACTTTCTCACACCCACAGCAGCAGGGGAATGGTGGCTCTAAGTGCCCTGCCCTCGTGGGTTGAGCACAAACGTGCGCTTTTCCAAAGCACAGTTGGCCAATGGATCACGGATCCCTGCTAGCCCAGCTGCCAGCACAGCTACAGGTGGGAAAGAAGGGCCCAGCTTCATCTGTTGGCTGCTTCACCGACCACTTTATCAAAAAAACCCCAGCAGAATGGCAGAAGTCTAACTCTTTTCCCAAATCAGAGAAATTATTTGCCTTTGAAAGTCTCTGCAGACTTCCTCAGTTTCCCCCAAGCCTTGTATGAAATCTGGGCATTCTGGGTGCCTAGGAGATGGAGTGCTGTTTTCCTGAATTGTCCTGGGTGCTGCTGTGGTGACAACAGGAGCCAGCTGTCAAACAAACCAGATGCCATTGTTTCCATGAGAGAGAGAGAGAGAGAGAAGAGAATGGATTTGGCTGCGCATCAGTGCCGGCACACCCGCGCTGGCTCTGAGCAAAGCCACAGGGCTTGTGCCCAGGGCGAACTGCACAGGGGCACTCCTGGCACCTGCAAGCCAGCGCTGGTGCAGGAGCTGAGCCACAGCAGCCAGCCTGGCCCAGGTGCCCACCACTGGTACATCCCCTGGGGATCGTCCTGCTGTGCTCCCTGCCGTGGGAAAGGAGATATTGACACCAGAGCTGGGCGAGGACAGATGAGGGTGGGTGCTGGACTTGCTCTCCAGGCAGGGTGCAGGGGACACAGCCTGGCGTGCAGGGCAAGGATCCCTGGAAATCCACCCTCCTTGCCCAACCCCGCTGTCCCCAGGACAACCAGCACCTCTTGAGGCTCTGCCTGCCGTGGGCAAGGCACTGCAAGGGTTACAGAGCCAGGCACCCTCGAAGGAGAAGTTGCTGGCCATCCTCCTGTTTGTGCTTGGTTATCAAGATGCGTCAGGTGACTTCCTTCTGGTTTCTTGGGGCTGCAGGCCAGCAGAGGGTGGCAACCAGGCTGGGGAGGGAAGTGCTGCTGTGTTGCAAGAAGTTTGTGCTCGCACTGAGGTCAGCGGCTCACTGCTCACGTGGCCTGGCTGTATAAAGCTGGATGTGGGAGCCAGGCTGCCCCAGCTCAGAGCTGCACTGTCCTGGGAGCAGGAAGGAAGCAGGGAAGCAGAGGAGTGAAGCGACCTGGAGAAACATGGAAACTTCCCAGTCACACAGCTCCGAAAGGTGAGGGCGGGACGGGGATGAGAGGGAAGCGTTTTGCCAGAGGAGGGTTGTGTTTTTCTCCCCTTGCTTTCAGGCACGCTGCTGCTTCCACCTCTGGATGGAGTCTGACAGTCTTCCCTGGACTGTGTTTGGAAACAGCTGGTGCTCTCTGGCTCTCGGGAATGCTCTGCTCCTTTTTCTGCCATCCCAGGCTCCCCCGTTTTGTCCTAGAGAGCCAAGATCTGTTTTGCCAGAGCGAGACAGACAGCACTAATATCTGTTTTCCTGTTGTTCCCCAGAATGTCCACAGACCTGTCAGAACTGCTGAAGGAAGCCACCAAGGAGGTGCACGAGCGGGCAGAGAACACCCCGTTCATGAGGAACTTCCAGAAGGGGCAGGTGTCACTCCCAGAGTTTAAGGTACTCAATGGCAGCATTTGCTTGGGGATGGGATTTGCTCCCCAGTGAGACCAGATGGGCTGCAAAGAGGGGAAGATGGGGCCAGGACAGGTAAGGAGGATGGGGACATGAGGCTGGTATCGGCATCTCCTGCAAAAAACACGCTTTTCATCAAACTCCTGCACCCTGAGGTCTCCCTGGCTCCTCTTGCAGAAGATGGGGAATGACTGTGAGTATCAGGATGGGCAGCCAGGCTGAAACAGCAGCAAAAGGACCAAGAGGTTGATGGGACTATGAAGGACTGTATAAAAGAATGCTGTTGATTTTCTCTTTCCTCATAAATGCCTGAGTGTTAATTATTGCCAATGACAGTTAATGGAGACAGAAGTTGAGCAGCTGAAATGCCCAAAAGAGGGGGAATACTGCATTCACAACACTCGAGGCAGCTGCAGCTAGAAATGATGATGGGATGGTGAGAAAGTGAGGATGTGGGATCACTGCTGGCACTGAACCTTGCATTGTCACTTGAGTTATACCGGAGCTGAGACCATGAACAGTAACTCAAAAGCAGACTGGGTTTGAGCAATCCCTGCCCGCTGCTAACAAGCAGGAGCCTGCTGCATTTTTCGAGATAAAAGAGAAACACTTCCACGCATTGGCCACACAATTCCTGGGATCTGAGCCACGTAACGAAGCCATGAGCAAAACCAAAGCAAACACCTGGACCAGAAATTCCTGAGAGGCTACAGGATGTGACACACGGGCTTGCAAATAACAGCCACCGATTCAACCTGTGCCTTAATTACTTTGTTGTTGAATGGCTCCTTGGCAAATAAATCCACAAAAGTAGGAAAGAGACTGCTTATTTCTGACAGGTGGCATTCAGAATACTCAGTCAAGCATAAATTCAATCTCAGGTGCTGACTTCCTGCTGTTAGAACTACGGCATTGCTGAGGCAATGAACTTTGAGACAGGCAAGAGTGTAAAAAGTCAGACCTCCAGGAATACAGCTTTATTTCTCAGGTGATATTTACATGCTAGCAGGGGAACGAGATGGGATTTTAAAAATTAACAACAGTTTTTAAAAAAGCCATGTTTCTCATCAAACCACTACCTAAAACCAATCAGCTGAGCTGTATTTTTGCTCAGTTTGTAAGGCACTGTTCCCATGTTTTGTTTCTTTTCCAGTAAGCTGGGTAACAGGTTACTGTTTAAAAAACCTCTGTTTTTGTTTACTCTCTTGGCAGACCCATATATCTGCCCTGCTACGTGCCTCTCCAGATGGTGGATATTTGTTTCCACAATCAGTCACTGCCCGTGTCCTTATCAAAGTCCTCTCTGCTGGCACAGTGGGGAAAGGTTGAAAGGGCAACTCCTTCGCTGCAGAACTTCGTGAGAAAGTAAACTGCTTTCTCTCCTGTGAGCAGCAGAATCCCCCCTACCCAAACCTGGCTCACCCGTGCTGCAATTCCTTCATCTTTTACCCTCTGCTGCTCACAAGGGATCCCAGTGTAAGGAAGGGGTGGTGTAGGTGTAAAAGGCTGTGAGAGCAGAACGCCTGTGCAAGGAAAGAACACAGCTGTATTGTCTCAGACCACGTGGAAAAGCTGGCAGAGAGAAGAAAGCATCGTAAGCTGGGAAAAACAACAATAACAATGGTTTCAAAATAGAGCACTCCTTCACAAAGGCATCTTTCAGGGGCAGGCTGTGCTTCCAGCTCCCTTTTATCTTGTCTCCCTGGGGCAACCGAGGAGGCAACCCCACTTGCACGGCTGAGTGAGCAGAGCGGGGCTGCCGCAGTTCCCGGGCTGGTGGGAGGGTGACAGGATGAATGTGTTGAAAAGTACCCAGGGTGTGTCATCGTCTCGCAAGGCCCCACAAAGGGAAGCCGCATTTCGGAGCATTCAAATTCGAACAATGTACCAGGCAAGGATACCTTTGGGAATACCCTCTCTATTGACTGAGGGAATGGGAATAGACTTCAGGAATGCTTCAGCAGGGCTCCAGTTCACATTACATCGAGCTGGAAGGAGAAGCTCGTAAAGCTAAAAAAAAAAAAAAAAAGTAAAACTGCAAAATGTGATGTTTACATGACATCAAGCTGCTTATCTCAAAGGCAAGGCAGTGACTTTAAGAGTAAGTAAAACCAATAGCTGCTGGAAAGGGCTCACCTGATTGCTGCCTCAGGCAGGAGGGGAAGGGCTAAACAGTTTCTCCCTGTACCTTGCTCTCTTTTCCGCATGGGAAACCTGCAACATCCCAGATGTGCGTGACTCATGGGAGGCGGGTGTGCCCGCGAGTACCTTTTTCTGTCAGTGCAATTTGTCCCGCAGACTTGAAAAAGACAAAACAGACGCACCTGTAGCTCACCCTCTCTCTTCTCTTCCAGCTCGTTACGGCATCCCTGTACTTCATCTACTCCGCTCTGGAGGAGGAGATCGAACGCAACAAGAACAATCCCGTTTATGCCCCCGTGTATTTCCCGGCGGAGCTGCACCGGAAAGCTGCCCTGGAGGAAGATTTGAAGTATTTCTACGGCAGAAACTGGAGGGAAGAGATCCCATGTCCTGATGCCACTCGGAAATACGTCGAGAGGCTCCACCACGTCGGCAAGAACGAGCCAGAGCTCCTGGTGGCCCACGCCTACACTCGGTATTTGGGAGACCTGTCTGGGGGGCAGGTGCTGAAGAAAATTGCCCAGAAGGCCCTGGGGTTGCCCAGCACTGGGGAAGGGCTCGCTTTCTTCACCTTCGACGGGGTCTCCAACGCCACCAAGTTCAAGCAGCTCTACCGCTCCCGCATGAACGCTCTGGAGATGGACCTGGCCACGAAGGCAAGAGTGGTGGAGGAGGCCAAGAAAGCATTCCTGTTAAATATAGGGGTGAGTAACAACCAGCTGCCCCTGCCGGCCCACACCCTCTCTCAAACGAGAAAATAGCTGCAGGAGAAAAGCAAGGCTGGTATTTCCGCTGGGGAGCTGGTGAGAAGTTGTGGATGAGGGCGAGCTGGTCAGAGTTGGATGGCCGTGCTTGTCCAACCTGGGAGCTGAATGAAAAAGTGGTCTCTGAAAAGCTCTTCTCCCTCCCTGAGTGTTTGAATCCAGTCTCTCCTGAACCTCTCAATCTGAGGGCTCATTCTGGGGGTGGGGATTGCCATCTACTGTCTGTCCTGTCCCTGTGGTAAAGCCCCACACGTCCTCTGTGGCGCTGACCAGGTGACAGGGGCCTTGCTTTCCTTCCCATCGGAAGATGGGCAGTAGCCTCCTTCTTAGCTGAAAGCTTCGGGGAGAGCCTGTGAAGTGAACAAGCAGCTTGGAAAGACATCCTCTCGACCTCGCAGGCAGCTTTGGCTCTGTGCAAAACGTGCCAGGACACTCAGACGGAAGCCTCGTGTCTTCCTCTACCTCCCAAAGTGCCTGGGGAAGGGGCAAGGGGTCCGGGGAAAGAACAAGAGGAGGCCACATAATGAGACCGTTTTCCTTCTTCTCAGGTGTTCGAGGCGCTGCAGGAGCTGGTGTCCAAGGGCCAGAAGAACGGGCACCCCGTGCAGCCAAAGGCAGAGCTCCTTCGCACCAGGAACACCAACAAATCACACGAGCACGGTGAGACACTTCTACGGGCAGGTGCTTCACACGGCTCCTTCAATTCCTTCTCCTACCTTCCTCTGTCCTTGTTTGTAAAAGTCTTTAGGGAAAAAATTGTGGGGTGCTCGGCCCATCTCTTCGTGCAGAGCTTCTTGTGGACGTGGCAGAGCAAGGGTAACACACGGGGGCTCAGCAGAGAGAGAGGGTCAGCGAGGAGGCTTTACGAAAAGAGACTCCTCTCTCCGCCTCTAGGACTTTAACAAGGCTCATTCACCACGGGGAAAACCCCCCGTGATTTCACAGGGGCAAAGGCATGGATTTTGGGTGCTGCAGATCAGCTGTGATGCTGACAGGAAGTTCTTCTGGACACACAGTCCTGCCCAGCAGCCTGTCCTGCTGGACTGCAGCTCCCTCTGATCCTTCTCCTGCCTTCCAGAAGGATTTACTGAAAACACTGCAGAGAGGGTGCTGGGTTTACAGTGAGCACTGCTCTGGACAGTGGAATCTCATCAGGTTTTAAGCCAGGCTTGTACCTGAGTGAGGAGCGAGCTCAGATGTTTACAGAGAAAAGTGGTTTCCATGATGACATGCAATTCAAATTTTAAAAAAGCCCTTATGACCTACCCATTCTGAAATTAAAATGGAGATTTTATTTTTTCAGTGCATACTGGATTGAATCACAGTTTTTCAATGGCAAAGAATGAAAAGCAAACCTTGCCTTAAGCATCTCTAGATACTGAAGCTTAAAGCAGCTTCTGTGAAAGCTGCTTAGAGCAGTTCTCCATGAAACTTTGCCATTCCTTTCCCAATACATTCACACAAGTAAGATTTTCAGAAAAATTTGGTGTTGGATGAGGAATCCCTGCCGAATCTGTTTCTCCCAGCTGGGCTCTGGGCTTTCTCCTTCTTCCCTGGACAACTCCAGCAGCGCCTGCTCTGGCCCTGGGGAGAGCACACGTGGCACGTTAGCAGCTTCTCACCTCAGCCTCTTCTCACTTGTTTTTATTTTCTTTTTTCTCCCTATATGATCCAGGTCCAGCAGCTGGGAAAGAAAGCGAGAGGACAAAGATGAGAAGCACAGACACAACACCCACCACCTCCCTGGTGCGGTGGGTCCTGGCGATCAGCTTCCTCGCCATGACAGTCGCCGTGGGCTTGTTTGCCATGTGAAGGAGCAGGACTCTCACCTTCTCTTCGTGACCTCCCTCACCCTGAACTAATCCACCTTCCCCAGTCCTCGTGAGAGAAATTACCCCTGACTGGGTACTGTGATCTTGGTTCTGCCACTAATACTAGGAGACTTTTCTTCCCAGGAATCAGAGCGCTGTAAGGAGGTTCAGGCAAAGTCTCTCCTGTGCTTGGTGGGAGCTCTTCCCAGAGACTAACTTTATCACCAGAAACCAAGGGTAGAAAAGGCTGAAAACAACGGAGAGTTGTTGTTGCTTTACAGAGTGCCTACAAAAACCCTGCAGGGTCAGAAACACAGCTTTGGCATCTGTCTTTCCTCAGAAACATGGAGCTCCTCGGAGCTCTGTTTGCTCAGTTTTTTTTATACTGCTAGATAATACTGTGATCACTTTCTCTGTAGAGCCACGTGGCTCCCATGGGTTACAGACGGTTTTCTATGACACTGGCAGGTCTTTGTTAATTCTTTTTCCAATCACTTTTGGTCTTTGAAAAGCAAAAGACAGTTTTGAAGATCCAGTGTCATTCTTGTCTGGTTACATAATTTATACACGTAATAAATTTCAGTGTAAAGTCTTCACGCCTGGTGTTTCCTATTATTAAAGCCTTACCCAGGGAGAAAGGAGGTGTCTTTCTTCCTCCTGGTTTTGGGTCTTTTGGAGCTGCTGCTGCACAGACATGACAATAGACAGAAGCGGGAGCTATCACCAGAGCCAGACTCTGCTCCCACTCGGTGCTAACAATAACCTGTCATGAGCTGGGGCAGGTTCCTTCAGCTCCCACACGCTGCTCTCGAATTCTAGAAGCAACACGAAGCTCAGAGAGCGTGCAAACTATTTTCAGGGGTTGGAAGAAGCGGCAGGTGAGAGCCGGTTGCTGTTCTATCCCAAGCAAAAGGTGATGGGACCCTCAGCTGGTCACAACCAGGACAGCTCTCCCTGAACTGATGTGCTCCTCTCTTTCTACCACAAAGGCTCTGTGATCAACCTGTCCCCATGATCTGCCTGTTGTGGCTGTGACCTCAATCCCAAAGACAGATCAGTGTTCCCATCTTCTGTTTTAATGACCAGCAACTGAACCTGCTCAAAGAACAAGAATCAGAAGGCAGGTCCTGTCAGGAAGGAGCAGTGGGAATACAGGACTGCCATCATTCTCCAGCTCTTGTCTACTCTACATCCCTTCCACAATCTCCTTTAATAAGCCCCTCTTTGCATCCACCTGCCAACCCTGGTAGAAAAAACATAGTTAATTCTTGAAAAAGATTGTTAGGTGTTTGAAAAGCTGGGGCATGAAGCTCGATAGCTGTTCACATACAAGAATTTGTTAATTCAGATTTGTATTAAGTCCCACCTACTCAGTCCCTCTAAACCACCCCAACTCAACCATTATGTTCATCCAACCATGCTCAGGTAACTAAGATCCCAAAGAGCCAAACAAACGCCCAGGAGCATCACACTCAGCCCCTCTCCACTGCCCAGAGAGCCTGACTGCCGCCTCCAAATCGTGAAATACGGGTTCTGACTGGCATCATGCCCTCCCTGCTCACGGCAGCAGAGAGATGGTGCTCTGGGTATCTCACAGCCGGTGTTGTGACACATTGAAGGGCTCCAGACTGAGCCTCAAGCCTGCAGAGGTGGAAACTAAAGCTTTGCTTGTGCTCGTCTTCATGAATAGGTCTGGTTTCTCTGCAAAAACGACTTCATTTCCCACGGGCTGCAGCTGAAACCTCCCTGGCCATTGAAAGGGAAGATGTGTGCTCATGTCTTTACAAACAATTCCACGGGTGAAGGGGTGGGTGTTAACGCCTTTGAAATGCGTCTCGATGTCTCTACCCACTTCAAGCTGTAGGTTTGTTACAGAAACCTGATAGTTTCACTCCTGACACAGACAAATGGGTCCGCGCAAGCCTGAAAGTCTGAACTTTGGGGTAAAATGACAGGTTCAAGGGGGTTATGTGGGAGGAAGAGGGCAACATGCAGCCGGGGCTTCAGGGTAAAATGGGGCTGCATCCCCCAAAACCTCGAGAGAGAAAACCTTGGGCATATGCTCCAGTGGACTCTGTCCCTTTAGTCGAATAAAGTTGCAGGACTCCTCTGTATTTTTTATGGACACTGGCTTTTACATAGCGTGATTTTCCGCACACTATGCCCCGCGCTTCGCACCTTCCCTTCATTTAGGGTGCTTTGGAAGGGCCAAAATGCGTACCCAGCGGTCTGCCAGCCATTATCCCAAATTCGCCACTAGCCCCGAGGAACTCATCCCCCAGAACTCGTGTCCTCAAGCCCTGAAGCAATGACGGGTCCCAGGAGCCTAGAGCAGCAATTAATTCCTTTTAGTCCCGCACCGCTCCCCCCGGCCGCAATGGTACTACCCGCTCCCCCTCCGCGCAGCGCCGCAATGGAGCCGCCCGCTCATCGACCCAGTTTCGCGCCAAAGAGCTGGGGGCGGGCAGGGGGCGGGGCGCTCCGGCCAATCAG